>OX375884.1:60476927-60603848 GCA_947359465.1 Metellina segmentata | reverse complement strand
TTTTTTATGAAAATTTGCATACAGTGAGTACTTATCTTCATTTAGTGAGTGGCATTGGTTGCGAAAGTCTGTCTGTCCGTCTTCCTGTTCTATGCTCGATTTTGTGTTTGTGGTGTTTGTGTAGACATCACATGAATTGTATTCCAGATATTTGATTGCATTGTCTTTTATTTTATACATTATCTATTAGTTTAGTGAATACAATATTAAACATTTCTTTATTGTTATATTTAGTTGAGTTTCATGCTAAAACACCTGAGTAAGTATACTTAAATCAACCATAATTTGGTAGTTTTGGAAAAATTGGAATGTCTATTGAATATTACGATTACTTCGATTGCTTTACCAGTACTGCTGAAAAAGTAATTATTCTTCAAAAAATTATTTTTTTTATGGAATTTCATCTCTGATACTTCATTTATTTCGAGTCTTATTTTTATTCTTTGCGCAATGAAAACGATTTCCGAAAATTTGGGACAGACGATATTTTTCAATGAAACAAGAATGAACAAGATCGCGCGAGCAGTGATATTTTTTCTGGTTCTTTCGCTCTGAATTAATTTCACGTTTCTAAATTTTGTACACTTTTAGTTGTAAGTTGTGGCAACTGTGCGAGATCAAGAGATAAAATTGAATCTCAAATTAATATCTTTAGAACAATTTTTTGCGACATCTTTTATTTTGTTTTACTTCGCTGTTTCCTGTTTTAAATATTTATTATTTTAATAAATGTGTTTTCCTTCTCATCACACGCAACAGCACCACAAAGTATTAGACTTAAAAATGTTAGGTAAGTCAGTATAAATTTTTCAGTAAATTTTAAGTGTAGTTATGCCGTTATTTAAAGAATAATGCCGTTATTGAAAGAATAATGCCGTTATTTAAAGAATAATGCCGTTAATAATAGAATAATGCCGTTATTTAAAGAATAATGCCGTTATTGAATTAATAATAATGTTTATTAATCCAAACTGGAACTTTTTCCAACATTAAAAAATTCGTTGTAATAATGACAGGAGAAGATTGCAAAATTTCACAATGTCGCATACCGGAGGCAAGAGTGCCACAAGTAAAAAAATATTGTTTTGTTGACTATGAGTGCGAGAGCACTCGCCGTAAATCGTAATTTTAATTAATTGAGTTGAACATGAAAAGAACTTAAGAAAGGGAATTCCAAATCTTCCTATAAATCGTCTTTTATAGTAGTAACCTTAGTAACACCTTTCGTCATTTTGTAGCTTTGTCATACAGCAATTGTGCGATGTATGTGAAATGTATTACATGAATGGATATGCATGTGTAGGATTTCTGTCTAAAGTAAGTTGTAGAAAATATAAAGATGGCGAAAGATGTTAAAATAAATTTTTATTCTACAAAAAACGTAAGTCGTTATATATTTTGATTATCTCTTCAGTCTAGAGTAAACCAATTCATACCGAGTAAGGTCGGGTATTTTGCTAGTCTTTAATAAAATAAATAGATACTTAACATGCACAAAGATCATAATTTTTTTGGAAACGGCTAAAAACTGGATGTAAAAGCAGAATCTGTGTAATTATTAGTTCACATTTAATATAGCTACTCCTTTTTAAATCGTTCTTTAATTTAAATATTTGGAAAAGTAAAATAATTTCATATCCACACACACACACACACACAATCACTGCAAAATTTTTAAAACATTAAAATTTTTTATTACGGATCAGTCTATTGTGTTAATCTTAAATTAAGTTCAATAGATTTTAGGACGCCAAAACACAGTGATCCAAATATCGAACTTTTTACTTACATCCTACAGACAAGAACAGTAAACCTCAATGCTCTGATAGATTGCTTCAGTGTATAAGAGGTAAAGAAAGTACAATATGTCATAAACTACTTATCAATACATGGGGTAGATATTTTATAATGTTTGGATGACATTTAATGCGTAATAACATGTTTGCGAAGTGAAGTCATACTTATAAGAGTGGATGCATTAGTTATATTTGTATGTATGATGTTGCTATAGTGATTGTTCAGCTTAATCTACGGTTATTGACACACTCCCGAAAGGGAGAGAGAAGCGGTCAGTTGTCCGTATGGCGCCGTCTTTATTACAGTCATTGTGCCTTGTTAGTTGGTCGTTGTCATAGGGACTGTTCGAATATAGAAAAAGTGACCCCCTTAATGTCGAAATTAGAAAAGGTATTTGAAATTGACACGATGCACGTCCCATTTTTTGCATGTCAAAATACTATCACAACAGTTGCTTACAAACTATTTCGTATTGTATGTTGCTAGGCTGCTTGTTGCGTGGTTCCTTAACCGATCAAACTGGTCCTACTTTATTTATAGTTATGATTAGTTATAGATGTGCTCTGTAGCTATACTCTTTTATAGCTGTACCTTGCAATCATATTTGCGATTCAGTATTTAATTGTATATTAGATTTAAGTGTGGGTGTGTTCTTATTTAAAGAAACTTCAAGAGAATCTTGGTCAGAAGTTGAAATATACTGCATCTAGATCAAACTTAATACATTTATCTTTAAAACCAATGTACATTTATTTAATAGAACTTATATAATTTATCGAATAAATTTTATTTGAATTTATTTAATAAAACTGATACAAATTTATTGAATAAAATTTATGTGTGAATTTAACTAACAAATCTTATAAAAATTGACTTAACGAATCTGATTAAATTTATTAACGAAACAATACAGATTTATATTTAATAAATAGAAAGTACATAAATCCAGCATCTGATTCAGACGACAAAAACAAATGTAAAGTTCTCCAAGAGGTTCTCTATTCTGGGGAAGAGATTCCATGTATATATAAATTAGTTTATTCTTATTTCAAAAACCCCAATACATGTACACACATATAGTTAGGTGGACATATAATCTCTATATTATTTTAAATTTCTTATAAAAGAAAGGTTTTTACAAAACACGTAAAAAAAAAAAAAACACTTGTATAATTTGGATTCACTATTTCCATTTTAAAATATAATTTGTTTTAATATTTTTAGAAAGATTTATATTCTTTCTTAAACTTTTATAATAGATGTCAACTGTAGAATATAGAGCATATTCCTGTTTTAATGAGCACTCATTTTCTTAACAGCTAAAATCGCAAACTAGAATACTTTCGTACATACATACATTTAGGGAAAACTTATAATCATCCTTTAAAAATTTCAAAGTTTCATAAAAGAAATGTTTTGACACAAAAAATGCCTGTCCACTTTGATTTACTTTCCTATTTTAAAGTTAAAATTCGTTTTAATACTTTGAGAATGAATCCTTTACTCTCCACAACTCGCACAACATAAGTCAACTGTAGAATGTTAAGCATATTCATACTTTTTTAAGCACTTTTCTTAAGAGATGAAGCCTCACACTGAATAGGTTTCACCGAAGCCAAAATTATGATTTATAATAAGCCCCGTAACAAATGACACTTGGCTTGAAATATTTCACCCTCATTCCAGAACATTGGGTTTATTAATAACTCCGAACCTATTGTCCGAACGAGTTCTAAACTCTAGTTTGTCATTTCTCTTGATATAATAGGAGCCTTTTAGCTTTTTTCCGTCTCACATTTAAGCCCGATTTTCTTTCCAAGAATGCCTATTATGAAACAAGAGAATGATGTTCTGGTCATTTCGTACTTTGCTCTTCATTTTCCATTATACCTTTCCAGTCATTTCTGGAGCAAAATCTTCAAAATATATCCCACTTTATCACTGACCTTGCGAGGGAAAAAATGGAAGCAAGATAAACCTTCACATCTCACGGTGACTCTTTCTCTTCCCATCAAGGCTTTTCAGGAAAAAGAAACCGTCATTTTTTCTTTCACTTTTTTCACGATATGTCAGAAATACTTTTTTGAGGATTGACTCCTTTTTTCACCTTGTATTCTACCTCATTTCATTTCTCCCTGGCATTGGATCTCGCGCTTTAAACTAAAAACCGTCATGTAATGGCCAAAACGGGGACCAGTCGAATATATTTCCACCGCTCTCATTCAACAATGTTGGCACTGTTGAATAATGCATTCATTAATTTATATCTCATTTGGATAATTTTTTTCCGTGTCGAATCGAACCTAAAAAACGAGTTTATGTGAATCTATCAAAAACATTTGTTTCGTGAAAAAATAAGTGATTGTTCCTAACAACTCATGTCATTTCATTAGCATAATTTCTTTTATTCACTATCTGTTCCGTTCCTTATTATCCCAATGCGTTTTTTGAGAGAGTGGTAAATTGAAACCGCCAGTTTTCTGTTGACACGGCTGTAGTAATTGATTTTATAGTGCAGTAATATTGCATGGTCATTGAACAAATGACAAAAGTTATATTATAATTGTCATCAAAGATTTTTTACTCTGATAATTGATTTCTGCGTAGCTGTCTTAGGGTTTGAAATCATAAGGTTTAGAAAATCGCGTTGTTGGAGTTTAAACAAGGTCAGCTCTAATGGCATTTATCATCTCTAGGCTATTTGATTTAACATGGTTGTGCACGCTGAACGAGATGTTTAAAAATATTTCATTCAACAAATTTCTTGAGATATAAAAGTATTGAACGACGAATTTTTTGTAGAAGATTAAGCAGCAATGACGAAATAAAGTAATTACTATACAGCGAATACATTATAAGACAAAATTGGTAAATATAGTTTTGCTTTAAAAGTTGTACAGGAACGTAATTTCAACTAAATGGTTAAATACAAGCAATTCGGAGTAAAATTTTTAAATTACTATTTTTATGTACTGTTGTGTATTTAATGATCAGAATCATGGTAAGTTGAAGACAATAAACATATCTATCCCGTAAACTGCTGCATCATTTTAGTATAACCAATATCTTGCAAGCTGAAACTAAACCAAATTTGACTGTTAGGAATATACAAAACGTACCTGATTGTACCAAAATGTGCTGTATGACATATAAGACTAAATTATAGTTAATCAGAGCATTGAAGGCGAAATATAAGACTCATGTGTTGGTCATTTGTATTAAATAATCAGGTTACACCTCATACCGGTGGTTAAAGTAGAACTCGGATTATCATTGAAACAAATTCACATAAGACTGAAATTCGTAACAACGAAAATTTAGGTGTATCCAATTGTTAAATTAAAAAAAAATTAAGTCGCACACAATATGGTTTTTCTCATTTGGTTGAACTGAACACTGCGTAAATACTATAACAATAATAATTAACTTTTTAACATTTCTCAGGTAATCTAAAAACGTTTTCTAGATAACAATTTTGCCATTTGCTGGAAATTTCAAATTTACAGTTTTGGTTTTGTAAACTAAGTCCTGTTATTGCGTGTACTCCCTACTAATAATTTTTTTATCCATTTTAACTCCATTTAACCATTGTTTCAACTGTAATATTTTACATTTGCAGAGACAGATCTAGAATGATTCACGACAATTATGGACACTTTATTCTTGTTCATGGATATTTAATCAAGAATATTAGCATACATTATTATAGAATACTCATTTTGTCCTGTATTTACTATTTATAATTGAGTACAGATATATTTTTTATACTGTCCTATCGTAAGTGATTTTTCTGGAGATGCAACAGAAAAATAAATGTTCTATTCTACTAGATCCTTTTTTGATGCACAAAAAAATGATTTAGGATACAAGAAAAGTCATTCGGAATAAAACACAACATCTATAAAAGAACACACAGAAAAATGGGTAGATAAAATTGTAAGTTGAAGTTACACACACACACATATATATATATATATATATATATATATATATATATATATATATATATATATATATATATATATATATATATATATATAATTAAGGTCAGATCTAATTTTAAGAGCTTCTAAAAGAGACTTTTTAATTTTTTTTCGATTGAAGTAAACTGTAGAAATTACTCTGAACTACTACTAATAATAATATTTTGTGCAAACGGCTCTATCTTTTAATAGACAAAAGTATAAGTAATATTTCTATTCTACTGATATAATCTCAATGTAGCCGTGTGCACAAATACATTTTCTATTGCAAAGTCGATTATAAACGCGTCTCTCAAATCTACATATAGTGATATCAACTAAGTTCACGTCCTGTTTGAAAATGTACAACTTACCCTAATTCAAAGCTATTTTTAAATCTTAAGTAAATTTCAAATAGTAGTGAGAAATAGTAGTAGCATAGTGGCAAAAAAGTGTTAAAGAAACCATGGTAAAATTAGATATACTCTCAAAAACCAATGGTGCGTTGCGTTCTTTGAGTATACTTAAATACACTATTTGAAATAAACCATCATGGTGGTTGTCTTAAAGAGGTATCTCGTCATTAGCAAAATTGGTTACATCCTGATGGGCAAGATATCTCGTCGAAACCCCCTGGAGGGTTAATAAACACGTACCCGACCATACATTTGTACTAAGGCATGTATTTTAATTAGCGTCACACTCTCTTGAGCAACAAGATGGCAATTGGCTGGGATCAAAACCCGAAGGGAGAGATCTGGGGATACCACCACGTAATTTTGATGACGAAACAACACCTGAGTTTGCACCCCTCTCTATAAACTTCCACGCCACGCCAATGTGAGGACGTTTGAGAAAACGATAGGTTTAATGTCCCAGTCCCCAATTACATGACCATCTTTGGTTAGATTGGAACTCTCAAACGTTTGTATCAAATAGGAATTAAATCTTGTAGCCGATTTCTTTTGTGTAGAAGAATATTCTAACTTTCGGGAGTGTAAATTCCCAATACCAGACACAAAATGGGGTAGATAATTAGATCCAAACTCTACTGAAAATAATATGTGCGTTATATTTTAAGGACTTCATGTTCACAAGGCATAATAATTCACTCCTGCGAAAGAAAATTTAAAAAACGTGTATTCCCTTCCCCACGAAGGTGTAGATCGATCTCATGAGTGGTCTTTTTAACTATTCAACAGAATACGCTCCAGCTATCTCCCGAAAACTAAGCCAAAATGCAAGGGCAAAAAATGTCTACTTGAATATCTTAAGTAGCTATTTGAAGTTTGTGCCGTTCTTTGTTTTCCTCCCTTCTTTGCATCAAAGAGTATCTATAAATATAGAACTTAACAGCACTATACTACAGAGTACCTCATGTTTTTATTCATAGAAAATTCTTCCAATGAAGGACAGTGATATAGTGCGAATGCCGGAAAAGTGCTTCGAAGGAAAGATGAACAAGCAATAGCAGTCTCTGAACGAAAGACACGAGGAAAGAAAAATATACCTCTGGATAAGCATACTGGGTATTGTTTAAAATATAATACCCGTGACACGAGGTTTTTTTTTTTTTAGTAATTATAATGAAGCAGATGGAGGTAAACGTGTTGCTATATTCTTAATGAGAAACATTTGCAACGATATGGAATTCAAGAGAAAATCCCGTGATGATTCAGGTTGATTTATCTATGATTTGCAGCTGCACAAATGCAGTTTATAATAAAAATACTGATGCAGGTGATACGCGTTATAAAAAGAAGATTGAATTTAAATCTATTCGTTGCGCTATGTATTATTTATTAAAGAAATACTTTATGAAGAAAATGTTTCCATAACAGTAATGTTTTTTATTTAATAAGAAAATGGTAAAACTACACTTCAATGCAGACGCAGTAAATCAATAAATTTTAATGGAATTTAATAATTGATTCAATAGTTAATGTGAAACGGGTTTTTCGTAATGAAAAAATAATCTTTCTATTTAATATAAAATGTAATCTCAGCGATGGATGAGGTAGTATATTATTTAGTCCAACCTTTGAGAAAAACTGTATATTTTAAGACTGCGCTCATTAGCTTATGGAACTCAATTGGATTCATCTATCATGATCAAAATTTAATTGATGAAATATTCTCGGTAGTCTGGTTGGAGAAGATAATTATAAATACATATTTCTAAATGCCCAAAAAACAATCTTTAAGAAGAGTATTTTCTAATTACGAAACTTCTCAGAATCTGTAATGAAAAATTAGAAATTTCAGAAATTTCTTCCATTAAAACAAAACATCTAGAGACTGAGTTATTTATCAACAATGTAGAAACGATTCAATGAAAATTGCATTCTATATTGTAATATTTTTTAGTACATAAGAAACACACACATATGAAAATATGCTTTTATAAATTTATAAATATGCATTGTTTTTTAATTTAAATGTTCAATTGAAAAGGAAATTACTGTTGCATTGTATTTTATCACAATCTGAATCTAGTTGGAAAATTTGAAGTAAACACAATTACCGTATTTCTTTAGTAAAATTAAAAAGGGTTAAAATCAGCTTTCTGCAAGTACTTTTTTAACTACTTTATCACTTAAATCTTACATCTGCTCCACATGTTTTTACTTGAAAAATATTTGAGTGTGAAAATTTATCGATGACTACGCGTCTTTTAAGAATATACTTATTAAAACGTCCTCCCAATTCCCTTCTATGTAAGTACCAATTGATTTTGAAGAGCATTTATAAAAGAAATTGACGTTTTCGAAGAGCCGGAAAGTTTTCATTACTTTATCTCAAGATGTTTTATTTTAGTATCTTGAAGTAAAGTATCATTAAAAAAACTGTGAAGACAAAAGAATTATTTTTGTTACTTTAGAAGAAAGTTTAAAGCTTGCCCTAAAAACATATTTGACTGAAGAAAAAGAATCGTTAAGCGGTAGGGGCAAAAAACAGGAAGTAGAAGGGGCTGAAATTGACTGCCGCTATTAATTACGAGGTTTTCCTTTATATTCTTTTGTAATTTAATCAAGACTCTAGTCTTACGTGTCATTAAAAGTGATAAATTTCTGAAAATGCAGTTTTACGGCCTAGAACACGAACACCACAGGGTATTGAACTGGCCAATAATGCATAATAAATGACGAATTTTTTTTATCTTCCTATTTTAAGCAATTTCTTCACAACTAAAGCCATTTGGTCGACATATGTTTAAGAAAATACAAAGCCAAAACATGATACTGATATTTATTTGGTTAAAAAGCTTCGACTAAAATTGCAGTTTTTTGTGGCGCAACATTTTGCTAGATTTAATGTGGGGAGTACGAGGGGTTAAAAAAATCTCATTATTATTTCGTAGAGTGGATGGCACATAATTTCATCACCGTATTTTCGGTACTTAGATGCAAACTGCTACTTAATTGCTATTCATCACTCAAGTATAAGTGATTGTAATGAGTTCAAATACTTTGGACTTTTATTAATAAAAAATTGTTTAGGTAAAGAAATCTTCATTATGTTATTTCCAATGATATAATACTTAGCACAAAGCATTCAACATTGCATAATCTAAACTTGGTATATAATTTCAAATCCTGTTTTAAATGCAACGCATTTAGCTCGATTACGCAGATATGGTAATACATTACAAAAGCGCATTCATAGCAAACTTGTTTTACGTTTGTGTTGTTTCTTTACAACAAACTTACTTTCAAAGTAACTACTTTGATAGAATACACATAATGCCCATGTTAATTCCTATTCATTAATTCTACGCGCCTATTCAATAGAATTTAATCGCTACCTAGTTTCTAGTATTAAGCGACTATATTATTACATTTTTTCGGTTAATTCTTAGATACATTGAACGAAGTTTTCACGCCATAGTTACATTTCTTATTAAGCTTAATCACACTTGTCAATGCAATGCAAAAAATTAACATCGATTCCAGAAAAGCAACAAAAGACTCGAATACGTTTCAGTGAACTACGTTTTACCATCTGCCATCCCCCCCCCCCGAAGAATATAACACAACAATATCTCCGTAGTCAATCGCAGAACAATACAGCTTCTCATTAGAAGGATACAAGCCTAGGGATTAGAGCCTCTCCCGAAAATTGCGTCGCCTCCTGTTCTCTGAACTGTTATGGTGCTCATCTGAAGCTAATTAAAAACCAATGTTTCCATAACCTTTTCTAGGATAAAGAGGTCTCCATCACTGTAGCCTTCTTAAGAATAAGACGCTTCATTCCGAGACGCACACACAATCTGCGCGAACTTGATTTATTTAATACTTTACATCTCTGGGGAAGACAGGGCTACTAATTAGAACTTCGCTAGGGGACAAAGATGGCCGACTTGCAAATGAACAAAGTTTCTTGCGGCAAATGGCGGAGGGTAGTTGAGATACGTCGAATTCCTTGCTTGCGGTCTGCCGGCGAACCCCTGGACTCACGCACTCTTAATATTTGCGCGTAATTATGAACTCCGCGGTGAGGATGGCACAAATGATGAATATAGAAGCATCAGCATGGGCGCCGCTCGAGATAAATAGAAATTCCTGAGCTTCATTAAATTGGGATTAAAAAATATTTTAATTTCAGTGGACGCCATCTAGCTTCTAATAATAAGCGCTCATTAATCTGCGATGCTCATCAAATATTATCGGATTTTTCGGAATTTCCATTTGATGAAGGGTGGTTGGTTCTGTCCTCAAGACACTCCACGGAGAAGTTGTCTTAAAGCAGACAATTTCGATTACAGTGGCATTCAATTGAACAGGATCCATTTATCGGAGATAGGTAGTGTTACTTACATGGGAACCTCTGATGAATATAGAAGTTCCAGTAAGGGATATTATTTTAATATTTTAAAAATATTTCAAGTCCACTGGAAGCCATCGCTTCCAATTACAAGAGTTCATTAATCTGCGATGCTCCTCAAATATCGGATTTTTCAAAACTCCCTTTTGATGAAGGGTGGTTGATTCTGTCACCAAGACATTCCATGAGGACGGTGTATTTCAAAAGAGGTACATTTTATTAGATTGGCATTTAGTTGAATAGAATCATTCACTGGGGGTAGATAAAGTATTAGATGACAGCATTGACAGGAATTCCAGTAAGGGACATTATTTTAATATTTTAAAAACATTTAAACTTATATGGATGACATTTACTTCTCATAACAAACCTTCATTATTCTGTAGTGCTTATAAAATATCAGATTTTTAGGAATTTCTGTTTTATGAAAGGTGGTTGGATCTGTCCGTAAGGCATACCACAAGGAATTGTATTTTAGAGCAACTAACTTCTATTAGATTGTCATTGGATTGGATGGAATTCATTCATTGGAGTGGTTGCTAAAATATTAATAGTGTTGCATACGTTCTCCAACATTTCGATTCAAAAATTATTTTAAATAGACATTAGGTAAGATAAACTACTATAATGAGGAAACAAATGAAATTCATCGCGTGTATATATGAATCGAAGTAATACAGTTTATTTGTTACCTATTAATAAAATATCGAGAACATGATGCTTTCGAAAAGCTTAGAAATTAATAAAAATCAACATTTGTTGACGTATCGCTTATCAGTCGTCGTACATTTTAATCATTGAAAAGTTAGAATTCTGTTATTGGTCTAATCATCCAAAGCGGTAGAAATTTAATATACCATATTCATAACAAGCTATTGATCAAAGCAGTAATTATATTTGATATTTAGCTAAAATATTTTGTTCTTGCAGTTTATTTTCATGATCTAAAAATGATACTAACATTAAAATATGTAAAATTTGCAATATTTTGGTTGTTTTGTATTTTTAAAATGATGAAAAGTGAAGTGGGTAAACGCGCGTATTTTTATATTTCAAATGAACGTGTGATATTTCATCTCTAAGCAAATCGGAATGCCATTTAATCACTTGTAAGAAAATATTTTATCTGCAATAAAAGTTAAAAATTGATAACCCCATACTGAAAACAATACATATAACATAGATGCAGATTTGGACATGCGTTATTCTTTTTAATGAACAAATTGGAAAACCAGTATTAAATAATATTCCAACTTCATTGTAACTTAAATCAGAGAAAACATATGGCAAAGTTGGACCAAACCGGGTCCCAAAATGATTTTTTTCCTAAACACCTCCGTGAATAAAATTGCTTCAAGTTCTATTTGAATGATAAAATAGTTCTTTAGTTCCAAAACATAAATATTTTTCAATGTGAAAGAACTATATTTTGTAGGGTAAATAAATTATTTTTTGAAAGTATACATATTCCCGGTTTTATCCGATCAGGTCGTATAAAACCGGGTACATAAAGGAATAATCAAAAACGTTGTTGTTTTACTGCTGAAATATTTATTTTGGAATGTATAGTAAATTTAGTTAATTGATCAGATTTGTAAGATGTTTTAAGAACAGATATCACAAATAAAATTTTCATCATGTTCATCTGCATTGCTACAGGCTTTATGCGCCTATCATTTACAGTTGATACACTGTATGCAACCTTCCAGAGGTTTTGACTTGGCTTACAATTCATAACAAGAGAAACAGGTTTCGTCACATCCATGCCGTCTTAATCTGATGCTGAGGAGTCTGTTTTAATGCTGAACTTCTGTTTCTTCCGAGTTTTGACAGTTTTTTTGCATAGGAACCTTAAACAGTTTCTGCTTTCAGTTTTTCTTTTCTGTTTTTTTTTTTTTTTGTTCTCCGAACTCGAATTCTTACCCGGTCCTGTCCGACTGCCAAGGTCCCAGTTTTATCCGGCAACGCCATTAATCAGAAAAGAAGGCTTAGCATATATAAAAAATTATGCAAAACGTGGTTTAATAATTTAAAATAGTAGCTGAAAGAGGTGTTATCAGATGCTGAACTTACCTAAAATAAATCTTCAAGCAATTAGAAACTACAGCTTAAAATCGATGGAATAAAATTAGAACCTTTTCTACTCAAATCGTTTTAAACATCAGCATCGACAAACACATAATCTACACTGCCTTTCATTCAACTCCAAATGACATGGCGGATGTCTGCAACTAGTTTCATGCGTCATCCTACAGATGACAGCAATAATCTATCCAAACCTGCCGGGTCCCGGTTTTGTCCAACTTTCCCCTAAATATCAAAATGAATTCGCAAAACGAAAGTTGAGGCCCGACTGCTTTTAAGTTACGATATTCAAATGAAATCCTCAGTACGCAGAAATAATAATTATAAACTATATTATAATGTTGAGCTTGAACCTTTTGAAAAATTAATACGACTAAAATCTTGACTATTTGAGGACTATTAGTTAAAAATACTCCCTGATATACATCGCTCCGTAGGACAGAAGATCAAAGCCTATCATTTGCGTCACAAGAAGTAGTAACTTATTTAATGGTTTTTATGTAATCTTTAATAGTGTTTATAAAAAAAAAAGCTCAATTTATTGATTATGCAATTAGCGAGGTCTAACTGCAAACCTTACGCCACCTTACTCCTCGAAATTCCCGTGGCTCTCACATCTCTCGCTTCAATTTATTCCCGGATTTTTCCCCCATCCACGCAAAGTATCATTTAAAATGAGGGGCATCAAAAACGGGAATAAATAAATTTGAAAAAAGACGATTTACACACACCGAGATTTTTTCTCTCCCCGTTGTTTTAAAGAGGAATACAGCTACCTGCAGAACAATTTCAGTATGAATATTTTATTTTTATCCAGGAAACCATTTATCACTGTCAAAGTTCAAAACGTAAAAGAAAAGAGGAAAATAAAAAGGCGTAATTTTTTGAGGGTAAATTCTGAGGAACTTAGCAAGTGGTGGGCTTTTTTATGATCGATTTTACCATTACTAAGGGATAGAGTGGGAAAGGAATGAAACAAAAAGGAAACAGAAAAAGGCGTCAAACGCAACTATCAGAAGATTTTAAAGTCTCGCCATATTTCTGCCGGGTAATATTATGTTTCCCACATTCCATAGCCTCCCACCGAGAACATGGATTTATGAGAATAGGTTCGCTCTGCTGAGTTTCTGCAGAAATCATTTCAGGAGCTTGTTTCGCGAGCGATATTTGATTTGGATTACTAAAATGTTTTACGTTACGTGTCAAAACAACAAAGGAGTAATTGTGAAGTCATTTCATACACCAAGCAATCCTTTCATAATTTTGTAATTAGCTTTTGAACGAAGTAATTTACATTGTTCGAACAATTGCAACTGTAGGGCTACTAATTGGTAAAGCATCAAAATTTACAAATATCGGTAGAAGTTTATTTTGTGTTTAAAACACTGTGTTTTTGTGCCATATAATAAGGCATATATTAGAGTTTAATAAAGTGAACGCTACTGTCCCTTGTGAGAGAGAGCTGAAGGATTCTTGGATGGTAATGTTGCTATATTAAATAAGGCTCAGTGGAAATCACCTTCACTAAACAGACACGATCACAAGAGTGGCACATTGACGTTGATTATTTTAATCCTACAAATGGTTTCGACGAAATCTCCATAAAAATCCGACCAACTTTGCTTCTGACGAGATATCTCGTTTTAAAGAAATTGTCAATTTTATGAAGGCTAAAATCTGGTCAGTTTTTACCAATGACGAGATATCTCGTCTATCGAGATCTAGTCAGTTTTGCTAGCTACGTGATGCCTCGTCGAGAGAACAACCAGGAGGGTATAGACTGTTGTGGAATGGGGTGTGGTAGAACTTAGTTCAATCTTGAATTGCAAAATAAATTCAATAAGTTATAATATGCAGAAAACGTCACAGTATAGAAAGGGAAAACATGATACGCTGACCAAAATTTTAAAAGTAAAATTTCCAAAAATATATGAAGGCACACACACACAAAGAACAGGCACCCAGGAAAAATCCCACAAATCCTACATGTGAGACGATTGTCATTGTGATGTTATTTAAAATTACTTTAAAACTCTTCACAAAACATAGCGTAAGATATTCGTATAGACAAATATTTTTTTTTTCATTTTTGCCTTACTATTTACAAAATAATTGAAAATGACAGTATATTTAAAGGATAACATTTATTCTAAAAACTTATAAGTGTATATTTTTAAACCTATCCTCACATGTATTCGACACATGGTAGTGGGTATAGATATGATATTTTCAAATGCTGCTAGTTTTGAATAAAGAAGCTAGAAAGTACATAAATATGAACTGTGTATGTACGGTTAATTAAAGTGTAGGTAGCATGTATTCTTTGATTAACCGTATTTTTAATAACGGTTTGGTGTCGAGAGTATCATGCTAATTATTCTATAGATTTTAACTTCTGAAACCAGATTTATTCTCCCGGAAAGTGATTTGTCAAATTGTGAGTGTTAAAAAGGAGAAATTTTACTGCTATAGAGTAGGGCCAGTCTGAAAGTATGCGCATAAAATTCTCAGCTCTGACATCTATCATCAATCATAAATGATCCATAACTCGAGCAATTAAGGCGCTGGGAAAATCGCGACATAAAATCCCTTCCCTTTCAAGAGCCGATGCAATCTTGATATTTGAAACCCCATCTTTAGCCAATACGCGTGAATTTGTGTGAGCGCTTACATAATGCCTTTCTCAGTGAAACGGCCGTTTTGAAATTCCTGGCCCATTTCATTAAATTCATGTTAAGTTGTAATTTTCGCTGCACTCTGTGAAACCGAATCTTTGAGGCGCAAATTTACGGTGTACTTACCGCCGTAAATGACTTCTATAGAACGACTTGCATTATGTTTACAAAGCAGCGATCGCATAGTGCACATGTCATCAAAATTTCATTACCTTTAATTTCGAGAACTGTGACTCGTCGGCGTTACTGGAGGGGGTGTGATCCGTTTTGCGGGACGGGCAGAATTCATTACCCGGCCAAGGTATTTCAATGCAGAAAATACGTCCCTCGTCGCCATGGCAACCAAGACGGACGTGACCCTGGGGCACTTTCATTACTATAACGAAGTGATAACGAGGAAAGCAAACTTCACATAAAACTCTCCTAGCCAATCATCACTGTTTGCAACTGACGCCGAAGGTCGTTTATGGCCATCCGAAGCAAAACAGAGTGTACAGAGTTGCTGCTTCGTATTTGTCCTGCGCAAAGATGAAGACAGACAGAAAACGTGTCCCAGTATGAGTTGTGTAACGGCTGCAGCGGACCGTTCAGACCATTGGGAAGCCGGACTTTTTTGCAAAAGGTACACTTCGGAAATAGAGCGGAATGAAACAGTTTGTCTTCTTCCTGTTCTCGAGGAAGATCATTCGCGTTCTGAGCGAAACAAATGATGGCAAACACCACAAAGAAGCTGCTTCTCTAACTTGCGGGGATAGTTAATAATTGCCATAGTTACATATCTTCAAACAGACGTGACAATAACCAAAAAGGAATTCCAAATGAGAGAGAGAGAGAGAAAAAGGATGGCTTTTTTCTCTCTCTCTGTCTTCCATTAATTTTACTTACTTTAACGAAAACAGCAATTAGTTTTCTGTGACATTCAACTTCAGTAATATGCGGATAAATTTCCCAGGAGAGCATATTCGTCCATTAACTGGCCATTAGAAGTCTAGAAATACTTAACTTCTTTGTCCATTAGTACGAATATTTTATGTCAATACCTGTCTTCTTGTGGTTACTACACAATACTTGGAAAGAAAATATAATTATCTAAGTATTTCAGATTTGTTGGATCCAGAAAGGCAGCACGAAAATACAAAGAGAACTGTTACAAAAAAAGGAATAATTTCTAAAATTAATTATTTTTTCCTTCGAAATTAGAAGTCATTAAATATTTTATTAGAATTAATCATGAATTTAATTTTCGTTAACTGAATGATACATCAAACAAATGTAATTAATCTTAATTCAAGCTGTTTAAAAAACTTTTATGACTCTATTTAACAATAAAGTTTGACTATTTCCACAGAATTAAATTTTGAAAGAGCATAGAAATTAGTGAAAACTGTAACTGCAAGGAATGAAAAATTAAGGAGACCACTTATAACAAAATTAATTACAAAAATACAGTCAATTGTTATAAAATGCGTATAGTTAAATCATAATCGTTAGAAAATTGGTAAATATTGAATTAAAAGAATGGAAACGTAGAAGGTTTTTATTGAAAATATGTATATATTGAAACAAAGGTGTATTTTATAGTATTGTATTTTAACAATTAGTGTTGGATTCATTCTGTAAAATTGCATCTTCCTTTTATTTTCATTTATGATTCAGTGAACTTGATGTAAACATAAATAACAAAATTATGAATCTTTTAGAATCTCTTAACCGAATGCTTAAGGGGACTCAGTACTAAAGATTGTTCCAAATTATGAATTGTTTCATACTTGAGTAAGAATTATGAAACAATTCATAATTTAATAATCAATTAATTAAGAATTATTATTTCTTAATCAATTCCTCTGAAATTCCTAAATGATTATTTCTGAAATTTGTGAGATCCTATTCCAAAACACTTTCTTTGAAAATAACGTCCTATGAAATCAGAAAATAATCCACATCAAGCAAAATTCCCTGTTTTAATGTTACTAAGTAATATAACTTTTCCATCAATCCTCTAGCCGTTTCTTCAATGTTTCTGAATTGTTTTATTACTTAAATTTTAATCCATCATTTACTATCTGTGTTAATGCTGGTTTCAGTATCTTCGTAATTACATATTGAAGTTTTTTAAATTCAGGAAGTTTTAAGAATATATACAAGAGCAAAAACGGGAAAGGTGGGATGAAATTTGAAGATAACGCAAATATTCTTTTTCTAACGACCCTCAAAAGTTGAATTTTAATGTGTTGATCAGCTATTAAAATACAATATGGAACAGAGGAAAATCCTAACACAAATGTTTCTTAAGCGTTCATATGAATACAACAAATGCATGGAAACGTTTTTAGTTCCTGTTTTGAAAATACTTAACTTCTGTTAACGGCTTTTTGTTCTACTTAATTTTTCCTAATGTGAATGTGAAACTCAAAATCTGAATGCTCTCCTTATACATATCTGAGTATGTTTGAAATCACACAAAAATTTTGATAGCATTCCTTATTATTCTTAACAATTGCTATCTCAGCATTTTTTTTTTATAAAATGAAAAGAAAACATTAAAAATAAAAAGTACACACCAAACAAGTTTATTTTTCAAAATTTCAGGTGTTTTTAATTCTTATTCCCAAAGTAATTCAGCAATATAAAATATGACAGGATGTGTTTTCGACTGGAATCATGCGCATATATTAATTAAATTTTCAAATATGATAATTGTAAAGACAGTTCACCTCTTTATATTCTTTGAAAATGAAACATTTAAATGCATTTCATTTGAACACTTATTTACATGTATTCAAATAACTATTCAACTAACAAAATGCAACAGATATAGCTAATTCAAATAGCTATTCAACCAACAAATATAATTAATTCAAATAACTAAAATATTCATTGTAAACTTTAACGCTATACCACCCCTCTATAAAAATGGAAATTTATATCCAGTACGATGACGAAAAAAGCACTGATTCCATAAAACGCGTAGATGGAAACATACATATATTCCATACGAGATGACAAAAATGACAAGCTTGAAATAGTTTACTCAAGATCATTTCAAATATTTAATCACTCAACAAATCTCGGCGTAAATAGAATTTACAGATAATGCTTATACTGCATGACTGCTTCTCAAACAAAAAAATCTATTCAATTACAGCTCACTAAGTACCGCGTTACCAATTATGTTCTTAAAATAGAGTTAATAGCCTACTTAATCCTTTGCATTAAACAGCTGAAATGAAAGAAATTTATTCAACATTTAATCTAATTTTCTAAGTACTTATAAAACTTAAAATGAATTATCTATACACGTTCATTTGTAAAAGTAATATTTTTAATGCTTTCAATTTCCATCCGGTGTATCTGGTTATATTTATCACTCAAATGACATTTTTTGCAAATTTAATAGACATTTTATAAATATTTAGTTCTTAAAATATGTAATTACCAATGTATTATCTATTTAGGAAAATTAAGTTTCTCTTGAAAATTGCATACCAGTTTGTTTATTTTAACCCTCTTTGTGGCTGTCTTGACAAGGTATCTGGTTACTAAAAGAAAACTGACCAGATCTTTGATGGACGAGATACCTCGTCATTAAAAGAAAACTGACCAGATCTTGATATCATCATCATAAAAAGCGGCAATATCTTTATGACGAGATATCTAGCCATTAGTACAATTTATCAGATCTTGATGGACGAGATATCTCATTGAAACCACATGGAGGGTTGAGAAGTTTTTTTACGTATTTACTATCGTAAATCATCAATATGGAGCAATAGTGCAAGCTGCAGTTACTAAATTAGAAACATGTTAAAAATTTGTTTGACATAAATTATTTTTAAAAGTTCATAAGGTGTGTTCTCTTCAACATGGATTTGCATTGACGCGTTTTATCATGACAACCCAAATTCTAGTCTATGCACATAGCAAGCTACTGCTATAAAAAATATGAGTGACGAACTATAGGTTTACAGTTGTTGTACGAGTATTACTAAAAGTAGCCAGTAAAAAGTAGACTACAAAATTGTAGGATGTGGGTGTAAAGTATGGAACTCTTCTTGTAATTATCTGGCTGGTCTTCTAGTTATAAAGTATTTTGTGAAGAAAGGTGAACTAAAATAAATTACCATGCTTCAAAGTGACAGTAATAAATATGAAACAAACTTGTTTTATGGCGCAAAATTCCTTCTAACACAAGCAGATACTTATCATAAACCGAGTACTTTAAATACTACAAGTGTTAAAATTCACTCTTTAATACATAAACTAAAGTCGCTGCATTTTTAGAAAGCTAGAACTGTGGTATAATTAATAAACAAATTAAAATTATCTGTTTCGCAATTTCAAGAACACTTGTCTTGCATATGACGCTTGATCATAATCACTTAACCAGATTATAAAAGTGATTCTCATTTTCACATCATAGCAAACAGTTTATTGTTTTACTTAATTAAAATTTAAAAATTTTAAAAATACTATACAATGCTGAACCTGTAAAAATTGGAACGCGATACTTATTGTAAAATAAGATGACTTCAGGTACATAAAGTTGGAAAGCCACTATATTAACATTACCTGAAGTTTGAAAAGGAGCAGTTATAGTCATCATGCAATGATACAGTGTAACAATAAAAAGACTGACGAGCTTGACTTCAATTTTGAATTGATTTGATTCTAGGATCATCGTATTTTATGATAAAGCTCAGAGATGAAAGTTTGGGCAAGGACGTAATTTCAGTGTTTGCTCTGAGCTCTCTTTTCCTTAGACACGCAACTGCAATAGTTTCGCAAAAGAAAGAAAATCAAGCACAGTCTCTTCAAATCTAACAAAACACGAACAAGTGGAGAAGGAAGTGGAGTGATTTTTTATAGGGTAATGCATTTTAACGATTGCAAACTAGCAAGAATAATGTAGATTGTATTAAATAATATTGAATAATGTAGATTGCATTAAATAATATTGAATAGTGTAGATTGTATTAAATAATATTGAATAATGTAGATTGTATTAACTAATATTGAATAATGTAGATTGTATTAAATAATATTGAATAATGTAGATTGTATTAAATAATATTGAATAATGTAGATTGTATTAAAAAATATTGAATAATGTAGATTGTATTAACTAATATTGAATAATGTAGATTGTATTAAATAATATTAAATAATGTAGATTGTAGAAAATTATTAAAACTGATTTTAAGATTTAAGAAATAAAGTTAGTTTAAAAATATAAAAATTAAGATTTATATTAGTTTATACAATTGAACAGATGAAATTTTGAGACGAATAGCACTAATTAACAACATCAAATTTCATTTCGCGTACAATACCTTACATATATATTAACACACTGGTATTGATTAAAAATGCACTTTACGTTTGTTATTGGGGTTAATATTTTCATTTTTTTTATCACCAATGGAGTGTACGTGTTTTTAAATCAAGCATGTGTCACATATCAGTACAAACACAATGTCACTAATATCGTCATTATACCGAGAAAAGCTCATTAAAAATAAATCTATAGACTGTTTAGAGATTTTGAGGCAAAAATTTATTTTGAATGCTGAAAAATAATCTTCACAAATGAGAAATAAAGAACACATTTGGACGCTTTACTCAATGAGTCAAAAAGTTTTAATGTAGCATAGTTAAGACAGTTGGAATTAATTAATATATAATTTTAGGGTAAATAAAGTTCTATAATTTGCCATTTAACCAGATGAGCACTCCAGAATTTGAAGATGTTAAATAAAATCTCAATCACTTTTTCCCTATATATATGAACTACTTGTACAAAGTATGAAATAACTTTTAACGAAGACTTAATATTTATCTGGAAATACGACTAGACTCCAGAATCCTTTCCGCTATCATGAAAAGAATACCGCTCACAAATCTATCTTATTAAAAATAAATCTATAGACTGTTTAGAGATTTTGAGGCAAAAATTTATTTTGAATGCTGAAAAATAATCTTCACAAATGAGAAATAAAGAACACATTTGGACGCTTTACTCAATGAGTCAAAAAGTTTTAATGTAGCATAGTTAAGACAGTTGGAATTAATTAATATATAATTTTAGGGTAAATAAAGTTCTATAATTTGCCATTTAACCAGATGAGCACTCCAGAATTTGAAGAGGTTAAATAAAATCTCAATCACTTTTCCCTATATATATATGAACTACTTGTACAAAGTATTTAATAACTTTTAACGAAGACTTAATATTTATCTGGAAATACGACTAGACTCCAGAATCCTTTCCGCTATCATGAAAAGAACACCGCTCACAAATCTATCTTATTAAATAGAAAACAATGCAAGTGCTTTCTGGGACAAGTCGAGAAGCAGAAGTAGCTCATGGGATCTTTTGTACCAAGCAATCCACTTTTCAGATCCATATATCCCAATGAATGTAATGGAAACTTCAAATCTCAAAGTAGGATCAAGGTTGGGGAGAATCTCTCATTTCTTTCGGCCTAGAGCTCCCAACCCACCATTCGTGTCTTCAGTAACGCTAACCATTTCTTTAAGAACACACTACATCAACCGATGACAATGGAAAGCAAAAAGCAAGTAACTGAGAATTCGCCCTTTTTCTCGTTTGTTCCCTTCGGTTGCTGGAATGGGCTGAGACGAAATTTTCTTGCTTGTTTTTAATACGTGGTAAGTCAATGTGTCACGCCTGACTCACACGTATCCTTCTTTATATTTCGTGTGCTCTGGAAAACACTTTCAGAAGAACTTATCTTAAAGATTGGTTATAGAAGCTCCCAGGAAATGTCGACAAGAGAAATCATGGAGTGCTGAGATTTGCCTCCTTTTTTCTTGCTGTTTTGTACCGCCATTTTCTAAGTGCTTCAAGCGTAACTACGTATTATCGTAAGTAGTATTTGAGAGTAATGTTTAAAATGAGGAATAGGATACTTTATTAAACTTCCACCACTAGGTATTGTTTCTGTTCTTCCAATATAACAAGCTCTCTACGATGATTACATTTCTGAACACAGTGGTTGTTGTTTATTGCTTCGAGTTATGGAGTATAGAGTCGTATAACCATTTAGGAAAGAAATGAATATGAACAATAAATTTAACAATACTAGTCTCTGAAAATCTATCTATAGCATAATAACTTTAATTAAATTCTTATCTTTCATGTTTTGTATTACGAGTTTATGCAAGTCATATACGAATAATTTTATTAGATTTGTTATAATCAACTAAATAGGAAAATTATTGATTCCCTGTAGGTTTGAAAGTTATCATAGTATTCTTATTCGGGATGACGGTTGGCAAATCATGTCATATTTTAATTGTAAAATCAAGTAGTGTTGTTTAGATTTATGATCATTAAAAACATCAATTGAAGATAATTATACGTGAAAGAATTAACTAGTACTCCCTAGTGAATATCATTCTTACATGGAGTAACATTCTCGACACTGCGGTTGCGTTTTAAACATCACCAATGCAACAAAAGAAATATGAATCAATAAGGTGTACCTAAGCAAACAAATATTGATAAAAAACAATGATATAGTTCTATCAGACCTGTTCATATTCTACTTTCCGTAACTATTAAATCTAAACAAGTATAAGAATCACAACTTAGAATATCTGACACCGAATAGCAGCTGTTATTAAAATGCTCGTTCGGCTTGTTCACACCTTTCTAATGATTGTCTCAATTCACCACATTAGAGGAGTGCATTAATTTTCATCTCAGTGTAGGTTAAAACATAAGCATATATTTTGCTGTAGAGTAACATTTAGGGAAGACTGAGTGTTCATTTTTTTTATATATAGACTTCATTCGATTCAAGTGAGCTAATTACTTTATATGCCTTTTCTGTACGCGTTCTATTTTACATGTTAATTCATTTGAAACATTTAACCCGATAAAGCTTGATTTACAAAATTATTTTGTATGTGTGGCTTCGACAACTTTCTATCATTTTTTTATGTTATTACGTAAGTATATTATTATTTGCTTTCGTATTCTTTGTTTCACTGTAGTCATAAATTCTGAAGATCACATTGAAAATAAATCGTAATTTACCTAAAAATAAATTATCTCTGACTTTAATTAAAATTACCGATTTCACTTTTAAAGAAGTGTAATATACTTATTTTCATATACCATTATATATAAGAACTATTGAATTTATGTTATCCCAAGGTAATTCAACACAATTAAAAAAATAAGTGCTTCGTTTCTGATCCCAGACACTATAAGCATTTATTATGTTCGACTATTTATGAAAGCTTAGACAAATTAGACTTCGAAACCGCATATTCAGCAATCTTATATCTCGATCTATACTCTTGCTAGTGATATATTTAGAAAGAGAAGGTTATAATTTAATGGGTATACAGACGAACCACTTTATCCATGGAATCATGGATTAAGAAGTGATATGCTTGAACCCACTCGAAACTCCTAGAAATGCTTTCCCAAAGCGCTGCTGTTTTGAACCTCGATCCAAATTAGAAAGTAGATATTAGTAAAGGAGGAGAAGCAAAAAAGTCTCGTTTATCTGGTAATTCATTTGGAACCAACGCAAATCAATTGTCCAACGTTTCAAATATCAACGGTCTAATTCCAAATACCGGAATTCAAAATTAACACCCATTCAGAAGGTAAATACATCCTTCAAAAATAGATATAATAATGGAATGTCAAATTTCTGTTCTGTCTGTAATGTAATCTGTAACGTTGTCTGTGATGTGTTAATGTAGTTTACACCATTCTGGATGGTGTAGATTTCTGTAGCAACGGGACTTATTCATTTTGAGTAAGGATGGATCTGGTGAATGTTTTAATTCTATATTATTTGTGGCGAATGTTGGCGGTGAACAGAGGTTGTTTGTTGTTTATAAAATATCTTCTCAGTAACTAGTAAAAACAATAACAAATACTTTTCCCAAGTACGTCAAAGTTGAGTTGTTAATTTACGTCCGACTGGATAACACAACGGACTACTGGCGGCGGTGTGGAGTCAGTTCTTAAGTGAAAGATCTAAGGACAAGACCTCATGATTTTGAACCAGGATCAGATGACGCCAATGAGACAAATATGAATACATTTAGTCAAGATCCCCCTACAGAAAATGGTTTAAGGTTCGTTTGGCAACAGACAAGCCCAGACTTAGCGATACCAGCTCTATGGGTCGACTGAATGTAAATTGAAAGAGAAATGCACTTTCGTAGCAAACAAAACAAAAAACACATCATCTTTAAATTTTTTTATTCACTTCAATCGTGTTAAGTTACATAAAATATGTGTGCTGCAAAAGCGCAGATACAAATGCAAATGCAAATTTTTTTTATGACGTGAGAAGTACTTAAAATAATACAAAATCTCAAATCCTCATCTGTCACTAAAATATCCCAGCACTCATATTCCAAATAGAAACTCATAGTCAAAATATAAAATCTCTGTCAAAAAATACGTACTCTCTATTCAACAACGTGTCACCGTGTGCCGAGATCAAAGTCTTAAGGATTTGCTTAAAGTTGCAGTATATTGTCATATTTTGTACGCTTCTCGGAACTCTGTATGAATAGGCCTATTTCTTTGCTTTACAATTCCACATCGGAAAAGTAGCTAGAGGTATATTTTATTCCTATTTCCAAAATGAAGAAAGTGGACGGTCTGCGGCAAGTTTGGGAGGAATTTTAGCACTTTGAGGCAAGATGGGGCTTCAGGGTATTTCCCTCGGGGCTTTGCTGAATCCACGTCTTGTTGCCCAGGATTCAAAATGGAAAAATAAAATGAATCCAAAAATAATCTTAAACGCATATGGTAAACATTTCTCTGAAAAAATTCTCCCCGTTTTGAATTTTTAATGTAGTTTACAGTCATCCGTTGGTTCCGATTTCTTGAAGATACATATTTTTACGTTGCATGGGGAAAGTCGTTTTTAGAGAATGGAAAATTTTAGGATACTTTATTTTTTGTTTGGGTATTCTCACAATACACGATAGATTATTTTAATCGTTGTTTTATTTTGTGTGGAAATTAGTAAAATATCTTCTATGGAAATGCTTTACACTGTACTTACGATTTGATCTAGGAAATGGTTTTGGGATAAAAATCTACAATTTAAGTAGATTATTTATTCACCAGGAAACATGCGTAACTTTTCTACGTTTTTATTCTGTGTTTACTTTGGTATAAAAAATAAGAAATAATGTTTCACGAGTAGTTTAAAACTTTATTTGGTGATGTTTCAATAAAGTATGATCATAGTAAGGATTCATTTCATGAATTTTGTGTTTTTTTTTTCTTAAGTCGATTGATTTACAGGTACAAAATACAGTCGTGTTGTGTTGAAAATATCCAAAATGATACAAGCTATCATAATGTGATAAATTGTTTTAAAATTTCCTTTACTAAGTTGTTAGAAAAAAATTAAGAGATGATATTTCTAGATTTAAAACTAGAAAATAAAAAATTAAATTTTTTTGCTTAAATATTATATTAAATTAGCTTTAAGATAAATGGCTTGTATAATTATTTAACATTCGTTTATTTTTTTAACACACACGAATTATACAAGTACAACATACATTCTTAAATTTAAGGAATATTTTTAATTTACAAAATCTGGAGCTTTTTATTATTGTTTTTTATGATAAAGGGGGGCACTTTATCTACCGGATGTAAACCAAAATTCATACTCTGACTGATCCTTGCGACATAGTAGTTACAATTTTATCATTTTTTCGCCACTCTATAGAAATGGGCATTCACATACTACCCCATCACAAAATGTATTTTGCAAAAGGAGGCGATATGATTCCAAATCGGCCAACCAAGTCAATTTTTACACACTTCGAAGCCCTCTAAATAGCAATGGTCAGTCTACTTCCAAAATATTCCAAGTCTATGATTTATACCCAAGATATCTTTCTGCTTGTTGGTGCAAGTTTGATACCTGGGAATATTTTCTGTCTTCTGTATCTGTAAAATTTTTTTCTTGTGTTTGTATGTCTATATTACATGACGCTGTCGTGGGTTTGTATGGTCCATTATATGACGCTGTTTTGAGTTTTAATGTCCGTTGCATGCCGTTTTCTTGGGTTGGCCACAGCAATACCAAATACGATATTATTGTCATCAAACACAATCAATCCGAGATATTTCTAGATTAGAACCAAAATATTATAATTAAATCACACTCTACACCAAACTAATATGTATCATTCATCAAACAACTATAATGCGACATTCAATTACAGACATAAACTCTTACTAGTGAAAAGATCTGGATTCATTTACCGCACCGTAATAATCAATCACGACTTAAACTAAAGAGACTTTCAAAACATTTAAGGCAACATTCTAAGACTCAAAGGAAAGTTGTTTATCGTTTCATTATTGGAGAGAGAGTACCCGAAGATAAATAGATTTATTCTCGTTCCAAGAATACAAATACATCATAGAAACAAACAAATTTGGCATTCCGCTGAAAAATAGTTTCTTTAAAAAGAACCGATTGCTTTTTTAAAAGCCTCGTAAATTGCTTCAAGTCACATACCTCCAAACTGCCTTTCTTATAATATTCAGCCTGCCTACTTTAAGAGAACACTAATTCACCTCAATAACTATACTTCTATCCTTAATCCGATAGTGGAAATGCATTCGCTTTAAGACGAGCAGTTGGAAAAGTCAGTCTGAAAAACAGCTAGGCTAAAGTGATATTCGCTTACCTGAAAGAATAAAGCTTCTTTGCTCTCTAGGAGAGGAATTTAAAGAGGAATTGAAGTAATTTAACGTTTTGTCATATATCTTAGTTTCGAGAGCGCAGCGCCCTATTGTTTGTTTTGTAGGAAAATAGCTCCAAGTGAGGAATATTTATTTCTTCAATTCATTTCGCTTTGTTTAAGGCAGTCTAAAGTTTTTTAACTGTTCAAAAAATATAACAGGAGAGCGCTTATTTTTAAATGGCATGTTTGTTTGGTCCTCTAAATCGACGATATAGGTGGTTCAACCCTTTGCGTAGGTATTAGTTACTTAAATGTAGTGCTAAATACGGGATGGCTACATTTGGATGACTGATTGATTATACATTAGGTTTTTGAAGGTAGCGTGATTATTTTGTCAACTCTCTGAGTGTCAGAGGATGTCTGAATTATAAGTAAATCTATTGTTTTATGCGCATTTACTCTTTTTTATTATGCACCACTGTATCCCTGTTGGTGGAGTAAAGGATGCAGGGTAGCAAGTTCGAATCCAACTTAAGAGCTTCGCGTAAAAAGGAGGCTGGTGCAAGATAAATCTGTCGTAGCCTCCAATGTCCTTACGTTAGTGTAGTGTGGAGGTTTGAAAAGTGGAATGTCAGATCAGGTGTTATCTCGTCATCTGACCGTGGTTCAAAATTAAGTGGGGTTGTCCTCGTATCTTCCCTTGAGGGATTGATCCTTTGCCGTCTCTAATAGCCCGTCGTGTTGCTCCAATGATACGCTTATTGAAACACCTACCTACCAATAGAGTCATAGACAATATTGATGTTTTTATGCTAAATCAACTTAACCCTTTATGCGACCTGAGATTTATGAGTAGTGTAGCATTATTTTCTCACACAATAAACATAATGGCTAAATTACCGCATCTACAGATTCTAAGTATACAAGAAAATATCTTATTAGCCAAGGAGGTGAAGAGTTGTTGAAGTACTTCTGGCAAGATGAAGGATGCTAAATGGATGTATGCATATGTACCCACAGAGGATTAAGGGTATTTATGCTATGTAAATTTCATGTTTCAATATGTAAATATAAAATTATTAGTTTATACAGCTAGGTGTTTTTAGATATATTTTAAAACTTGAGAACTTTGATTATTATAATTTTATTGTTTGGATAAACAATTTTACTACAAATATATTTTAAAACTATTTAAATGTTTCTAGAAGTTTGATGTATTTTTAATAGTTTCAATTCAAAAAGTAATGTGCTTCAATGAAGTGTTTCGTTTTCTATCCTATCTAATAGTATTTGTGTGCATCTTGCATTTTTTTCTGTGTAATTGGATGCTTTTCTGCAAAGAAACAACAGTTAAATAAATAAGTAACACCTGAATAAGTTGCGTGAAACTAACAATACTAGTTAAAGCAGTTAACTAGTTAGAACAAAGTTAGGCTGAACTCATAATTAGATAACGCTTTTCTTTGTATTTGTAGACTTGTTCAGAAAACAAGATGTGTTAGAACACGTATAGATCCTGAGAGATACTTATTTTTTATGTATCCCAAACATCGCACAAAAAGTTCTGTATTACTTTAATCCGTGAATGTAAATGTAAATTAAAAATTTTCCTTCAAATTTAATTCCAGAATTTATCTTTTTGATAATTGTCCTATAGAAGTTGTAATAAATAAAATGTTATTTTCATTAATTAAACATAAAATGTTTAATTTAAAACATGACTTAGATTTAGCACTTAATCAAGGCTTTCCATTCTTAATGTACCTAATTACCAGTATATTTTTTATTTAGATTCACTATGAAGACAGCCGAGTAACTGTTTAAAAAACCTGTATTTTCCAGTATGTGACATAAAATAAATATTATTTTCTACATAATACGTTTGCTTATAAAGATCACGACTTTATATAAATGTCATTATGAAACAGAAAAAAAAAATTTCCAGTTGAGTCACCTAAAAAAGAATCATTGAGCACATGGCAGTTATAAATAAACTCAAAGAGGATAAAAGATGCAATTTTTTTGTAGTTTTAACCCGCGGTTAGTCGCGCATTGGTCATTTCCCCGCAAGTAGATGCTCTTTCCGTTGTACCTTCCCGTACTTTTCAAATAAAGAGGAATGATATTGTGTAGCTGACCTTTGAAGTGTCCTCTTGCTCTTACCCCCGTTTGGTTAAATTCTTGTGAAATTCGTGGAAATTATGGTATCCGAAAAGAAAGTTCGGTAAAACTGACCGCGGCGTGCCTACTGACGTTAGTCCAAATAGGAAGGAGAGTGCATATTCATTTCTCCACGTTTCTTCGGTGCTGGCTGGCTGGTAACACAAAAAATCGAAAAACGCAACAAACATGTCGCGATTGTTGCAAATATATTTGCAGGGAACATACACAAACGGTTTGTACTGAGTGTTCTCAAATTGACAGAGCAGAATTAGAAATAGAGTAAAAATATACGTATGCAAATTCACTTTTTTCTTAATTATAATTAAATACTTGTTATTATATGTAATTCATGACTAGAATTTGAATTAGAATGACTAATTATTTAAAAAAAATTTATTGTTTAATTTTACATAAAAATTTGTTTATTTGTTATGCATTATCTTCTCATACTTTAAAATTAATTTCTAGAATTTATGCATTTGTCATTTGACGGCCATAGCGATTCATGTTCAAAAATAACTTTTTTTAAATACTTTTTATTGATATGTATCCATAAAAGAGTTTGGTTATTCCAGAAACAGTTCCTATCTTATATAAAAATTGTTCGGTCAAAAAGACCGGCGCGCCTACTCATGTTACAAAAAGCGGCGCGACTAACGGCGGGTTAAGATGCAGAACACCTCAAATTAATTTTACCCTCTAAAGATTTAGAAGCGAATATACTTATTCTACAGCTCTTATAATTCTAAAACCTTTCTAGAAATGTGGTCATGTTCATAAACGTACATTTAAAGTAAAGAGCTCTGAAAGATGACTCCGATGTCTCCAAAGAATTTCCGAAACTTTTTCATAAAATTGATTTGTTCCAATTTGTTGGTAGGGATGGGTTGTCGTTTCAAAGAATAAGGGCCTAATTTGGCCAAACTGAGTCAAACAACGTCAGATTATTGGGCGTACCATAAGAAAAGATTTTAGTACACTTACTTATTTAATCTAATGCTTACATTACAAGTGATAGTTTGTAAAAACAGCTTTTCATTATCTTTTAAAGCTTAGAAAGGGTAATTTTTATACTTTAAATGAATATACTTTTAGAACAAGAGTATAAACACAGTATATATATCATAAAATCTGAGGTAATTAGAATCAAAGAGAATAGCAGTCATTGTTCTTAAAATTTAAATGTGCAAATCTATTTCTTGTTAAAAAAATAAGTATTACTAGTAACGATCCAAAGTTTTGAAAAATAAATAAAGAAACAGTAAAATATTATTTGTACAACGTAACCTGATTGGCTTTAAAAAAAATTGTTAGCATCAGAAAAAAGTTGTACAAAAATTTAATAACTTTAAGGCCCTCAAAAATTATAAGAGCCTTTATCAAGAATAAAGTGATACCAGAAACGAAAGCAAAAATAATAGTACATCATACTTTGAGAATAAAATTTCAAATACTACTTCTTGTCTTCCCGCTACAAGAGAAGGAAATATGCAAATTGTATCATTTTTCACTACCGAACTGATATCTTCTTCCTATGGGGATTTGAATGTAGTTGAGCCAATTCTCGACAGTATTTTTCTCATGTAAAGGCATCACTATTTTCAAAATATAATACTTTCCCAAGATAATGCTTGTTACTGGTTTTTCCCGAGAACTTGACTACAGTCCAGTCACAAATTGCTAACTCGTATGTTGTTTTAAATATGTTAGCATCATTTCCTGCAACTATTGACCTCACAAAAGTAAGTGCAGATTAATTTTCTCTTTCCCCTATGGCAACATCCACATAAACCCCTGCAGTGAATATTTGAGGGTTAAGTGCAAACTACGACCTAACTCTCGTAAAAATCAAAGTTCATATTTTTGGTGTTTCTTTTAAACAGAGACAGAAACTAGTTTCATAAAAAAGTCCAAAAAAGTGGGTAGTATTGATAAATGTTGTTGAATTTCAAAGATCACTTACAACTTGATACATCAAGTGTAATCTATAGGTGTGCTTTGAAATCTTCCCTGGAAGTTAAGTCTCGCTTCAAGCACATTCTAGTTGCAAAAGTATGAAAGTGCAGATTCTATGCTGTAGAATCCCCAAGATGGCTGCTTAAAGAATTGTTCGGCTACAATATGATAGACCCACTAAGCACATCCCCAGAAAATGCTCTTACCCCACTTTACCCTACATATTTTTTTTCAGATCGTTGAAAAATATATTTTTTGGTGTGCCACAGAATTTCAGTAATTTGCTTTATTGTGCCATGAGATGAAAATGGGATGTGGTAGCCCGAAATGAAGAGTAACGGATTAGCGACAGAAAGGGTGCGAATCCGAATCTAATCAAAGACGGTGGTGTTAAATGGAGGATTGAATCCGTTGGGGCCTCAAATGTCCTCACATTGGCGCGTTGTGGACGTTTGGAGAGGTGGGGATTCATCTTAGGTGGTCCTCGTCATCTGACCGTGGGTCAAAATTACGTGGTGGTGTCTTCGGATCTTTTCCATCGTGTGTATTGAATAGTCCATTGTGTTGCTCTCATACGACGTTAATTGAAATATCAAAATATTATACCATGAGACGAAAAAGGTTGAAAATCGCTTGACTAGACTGGCGCTTGGCGCATTAACAATTACATTGGATAACCAAAGTTCGGATAACCGACGTTCTACTGTACTTAAATACCCAGCATATAACATCCGTCAACTCACAAGGATCCGACCTTTGGGATATGCAGCCTCTCTGGCAAATATGACAGTATTGTCAACTTGCACGATACTGTGCCTTAATAAATGATGATTGAGATGTAGCAACGTTATATTTACTTTCTATTACGAAATTGGTCGATGTTGTCACTGGGTGCGCCCACTTCTTTTGCGGGAGAGTTGACGCAGATGCAATAGACGGTGTATGTTTGAAAGATTCTGAATCAAAATCCTTGTTCTCCGAGCATATTCGTGAAAATAAAAGATTGGGGCAAGGCAGAAACGAAAAATAAGAAAGACGAATAGAAAGGAATCTTATGTCGAGGCAAGCGCAATGAAACTTTTCCCTTCCATATAAAAATCGAGCCAGAAAAAAAGTTGAAAAAAGCAGTAAAGGGGAAAAACTAAAAGTTCTATTATCTACGGACAGAAAAAGGAGTTCTGAAAACAGATAGAATAAAGGATCACGGGCAAAAATCCGTAAGAAAATAGAAATGAAAAAGAAAGAAACTTACTGAGTTTTGAAGCTACCCAAAGAGACTTAGAAAAAAACCGAGAATAAAAGCTTGCCTACAGTCAAACTGAACAGCCTATTGTTCCAATATTGCTGCTAATGGAAAATAAACACTGCAAAGGATTTCAATGTATGTGAAAATGTATAAGCGGGTATATTGCACTGAACTTTGAGAAGAGATCATCTCGATTGTGCGATAAGGCATTTCTACAGGTAACGTCTTTTGTTGTCCTGACGTAAAATGCGTACACAGGTAACGTCCTTTGTACTCTGGATTTGGACTAAGATTTCATTATTTCACTATTACCTTATTTGCTTACTTACATTTTGCCTACTGCATACAATAGACAATGAGCAGATTTTCCAAATAGTAAAAAGTTATTTGAAAATGTATTTGGAGAAGAATATAATTTTTTTCAAATGCATATACACTAGTGTTACAAAACAGTAAGCCATATATGTTACATCATAATGGGTTTTACATTAATGCCTTCTGTTGCAATGAAATTGCGTTGACTTTTAGATAAAGCCATTTTAGAAATCCAAACTTAATTAAAGTTAATATTTATACATAAAGTATGAAATATGTGGCATCATATCTTTTAGCAGTCAACAAATGAAAGCTTAATTTAAGTCAAAAATCTCCAGTATCGACATAGAAATAAGTCTAGGGCTAGAATAAAATCGTAATGTATTGTTTAATTTCAAGTGCACGGTATAAAATCTAACGGACTCATAAAAGGTTAAAATATTATTTTCATTGTAGTAAAATATTTAAATACATTTTATTAAAATGTATACGCATTTAGAAATTACTGTAACAACTATTGTCTTCAAAAACGTGTAACCTTCTTTTTATGTACAATATCCTGTTAATTTCAGTTAACTTCGTTTCTTCACTGTCAAAATATATAGCTACAACAACAGTAGAGTTATTGAAACGACTTAAATGAGAGAGAAAGAGATAAGTCTTTAACCCATTAGTGAATACATTTTTGTTTGGATATTCAGAAACAGAAACATTCATGATTTATGAAAATATAAGCTAATGACAAATCTAAGTCTAGAGGACCACATTTCATGGTACGAAAATTTCGGATTTACACCACGGTTTGAAATACTCCTGCAACTTTTATTAAGATAGATCAAAACTATACCCATTAAAAAGATGAAAATTCTTTCGACTAACAATAAATATTGGAAATAAAATAGGTAGAAGGGGCTTCTCAGCATTATCATTCAACATGCTGCTACTGAGACTTGTCAAATCGAAGTCATCCATCACCTTACTAGTAAAACGCTATGAAAAAAAGGCCACTTCGAACTTAAAAGCTAAATCGGTTTTCTCATTTTTACTCCAACTGAAAATGAGCAACTAAAGTAGCGGAAAGCATAGCTATAAATTACAGCACCGAGGATAAAATGGAATCTTAGAGCTGATGTGCGATCCATCTGAAAAAAAGTAATAAAGCAGCTGTTGAAACAATGCAATTACAACGCTAATGCTAGTGCTAAAAGGAAAATTGTCTTATGCTATAAAAACACTTTACGTCTTGGCACTTTTCTTTCACTTAAACTTTCTTTCATAATCGTTATTTCTAAATCAAGACGAAGATAAAAAAAATCTGATATTTTAATGCACATATACAGAGCCTATTCACGCACTCCAATGTTATTAAGGCTATTAGAAATATCGATTTTTGCCCCTTTGGAGACTTGTGTAACCTCAGCTTTCGGCCTTCTAAAAATTCGATAATTCATCTGCTGCTTTGAAACAGGATAAGTGTTTAAATATGTTAAACTGAGTTTGGGGAAGCCAGCCTTCCGTTAAGAAAACTACAGAAACTTTCATGATAACGCTTTAAGAAGCATTAAAAAATGAATCTCCCTCAAAAGGGTAGTTTGCGTATGAGCAGAGGCAATTATTGATAAAGCAATGCAAGGGAAACTTGATTTATAAAGACAAACTCTAATGATTTCTTAAATGCGGTGTTAGTCCGAGGATAGTTATTGCTAGATAAGGAGATTTAATTTTAAAAGTTTTTGCTTTTAAAAGCAAGAACCTCTCTTTTAATAACAGTTTTATTTTGATTGCTATTTAGCAGTATACTCGTTCTATCTATTTCACTTTGCAGTAATTTGATGAATTCGGGGAATTTATTCTCGTAATTCAACATTTATGCTTAAAGCAACACTGTATGCTCGTATACACTCGTATGATTCGTAGTTTTAAACACCGCAAGGGAAGTAGTTAATAAACGTCTCACTGGAGCAGTCGAACGGTCAATTGGCGACGCTCTAGTAACAATCCAGAAGAGAAAGCTCCAAGGACAAAGACTCGTAATTTTGAACCGCGGTTACATGACGAGACAATTACCTAAGCTGGCACCCAACACTACAAACTTTCACGTCACGACGACGTGAGGAAATTTGATGTCACTACAAATTGAACGTGCATCATCCGCCATGTGTTTTGAACTCGCAAACCTCCATTTACCAATCCGTTAATCATCCAACTGGGATACCGCAGCCTGTAAGTAATGTATTGACAGCTGGATTCTAATTATACAAAGGTTAGTTTCTAGTGTTAGAGTCGCGGTGTAGGGACTACACCGATCTTGAAATTCTTTCAAATTATAGCAAGCTGCACAGAAACAGAGAATTATTCTCCAATCTTTCATTTATGTTTCGTCAACTGTATGATGCACGGTCTTAACTCTTACAACGGCTGCGTGATTTAATCTCTAATATTATAAAAGGAAGTGTTTGTTTGTCTGTCTGTTTGTTTGTTTCGAGGCCTGAAAATCCTGACGATCTATGGCACTCACAGCAATCAGATTTGACAAACAGGTAGTCCTCATTTTCTGCAATTTTTGGGTCGCGGCGAATTTTAAAATTCAATCTAGAAGATTTTTAAATGAATTTTATAGTTTTATTCTCTACCTGGTACTTCAAACGCGTTTCTTCTGGAGAAAAGAAGAAACCCCCGAAAATGGACTTTTTCTACCCACGTGACCTTTTTTATATTTTTCACAAGAGATTGTGGCGTCACGTAAACTTTTTATTTCCAAAAAAAAAAACAGTTGCATCTTCTGCCTTTCTCTTTAAAAAAAAAGAAACATATGACATTTTCTGTCCCTCTTTTCCACCAATGAGAGCAAGAAATAAAAAACATATTGACTGAGATTGTTAAGTTTTGCTTCGTAAAATCGGAATTGCTAAAGACAGATTGAAAATTTCAACGAATTTGAAATCTGTGGAAAATTTTACACCAGATTAATACCTTACACCACGTGCACTGGCAACGCCGTGCTAGCCATGCAGTCGCTAGTATTATATATACCTCTCCAGATCAGACAAAGATCGTAACGTTACAATTGCTGAAGGCAAGTGAATAATATTGAGTAAAGTCAACTGTGCGATCGGATAGTTAAAAGGGACCAGATACTGGATTGAGATATGAATAACTTCAACTAAATGCTAACAAAATTTATATGCCCTTCAATTACTGAGTAATAATCACACAGAGTATAAAAGTCATCTGGTCAATTCAAATTTTCGGGTTCTCTGTTCATACCTTTCAAACAATATACCGTAGCTGAGACTCATAGATTGGTTGAATAATAAATTTATTAATGTAAATCCGGTATTTCAATAGGTTTAGATTTTGACTTTATTGTTGATTTCCATGTACGCAGTTGTAGCATTTTCCTTCTCAATGGGTGGTATAATTGTACACTTACGATTCATTTAGGTCGTTCTTTGGTTTCACATATCAAATCATACAACTCTTTGTGTTGGTATTTTAAAAAATTCGCGGTTATCTTTGGTTTACAAGGGAAATACGCCAAGCAAAAGGTTTTTGAGAAATGGACTTTTTAGATTTTTTGAACCAGAATGGTGATATTAGGACTAATAATGTTCGTTAAGTTATGTTTTCTTTTCATGACGGTTAGATTTCTTCTTGAAAAGCACTTAATGTGTAGAATCTTCTCACCTTCGGTTTAGCAGATTTTTGACTTTTGACTTGATGTGTTTCGCTTGCAGGCCGACGTTATAAAACGAGTTAATTTAATGTTGCTTATTCAAGAAAACAATTTTAACTTTTAAGAACGAAAAAAGGTAGTTTAGAAAATGAACTTTAATAATTACTAGTTACAACCCCAGGTACAAAATTATATTCAGTGTTCTGCAACACAACTCCAAGCAATTGCATTTGTTCTGCAAGTATTTTGTCCGAATTTTGAAAATCGCAGTAAAATAAAAAAAACAGACGTAAAACGCAATGATCGGCGAAATATGTATGTTTTTTTTTCCAATGGCAATGCTGTGTACAGATTGCAAATACAGATACAATATACATGATACATTACAGAAATGCAATACAGTACAGAATTGACCGAAGTCATTGTAGCCTTATACAAGGCCCGAAGTGATGGTCACTTGTGAAGGGGCACCCAATGGGTGGACCATCATTGTCCCTAACAAAGGACAGCACAATTTACATCCATGCCCTGACCCGGATGCGAACCAGGAACCTTCCGATTCAGAGGCCAACACCTTGACCACTAGACCGGCTGGTCGGCGTGCGAAATATGTGTGTAATATTTATAATAACACACATCAAAATTAATTTACTTATATTATTTAAAACCAAGATATCCTTTCAAAATTTGCAATTCTGTCGATAACTTTTAAAGTTAAATATTTTGACAGTGACATAGAATATGCGTTATTTATAAAGTGTTTGGGGTTATTTGGGTGGTGTAGGGAGGTTGTTCGATAGCTAGAGACGAAACAAAGGTGTAGCAAAGAGTAAAGGAAAAATAAAATGCCGAGAAAAAGCACTTTGAAGTTTTTAACGCTCTTGGTTTTCGCCCCTTATATTCGATTGAAAAACTTGAATACCTCGCTAAATAATGTAGCCATAGCTATAAAATATTACTCACATATTCCTTAAATTTGTATAACTAATAAACGATAGTAAAAATGTGTTAACATTTTAATCAAAGTTTCAAATCTTTACATCAATTACAAAAAAAGCCTTAACATTTTAAACACGCTGTAGTCATGAAAAATAAAAAGCCGAGAAAAATCACTTTGAAGTTTTAAATACTCTCGGTTTCGCCCCTTATTTTCGTTACAAAAACTTGAAGAATCCTCGCTAAATAACGTAGCCACAGCTGTAAAATATATTGCGCACTAATATAAAATTAACTTAAAACTAAAACATTTAAAATTAACTTTATTAAAAACTTAATTTATTAATTATTTAACAGAAATACTTTAATACAATTTAAGAATTTGAATAGAGCATTTACTTTAAAAATAGTGTGATATAATTAGTGCGCACATCTATACTGTAACACGAATGTCACAAAAATAACGCGAATTTTTCTCGACACAAAATTTCAAATTTTCCGAATCCCTGTTATCTAACGTGAGTATCAAGTAACTACACATAATTATTACATTACCTGAATACAATACGAGCACCGAAAGCCCCGCTCCTCCTTTACTTGTTAACCCCACGAGTGGAAGAGACAGGTTAATTAACTTGGGAAAGGAAGAAAGCGGGATCTTTACTCAAAAACAGTCGTGCTTTGCTTCGGGCTGGTATTACACTAAAATGGTTTTGGGTTTGTTAAAGGCTCCCGATGCCAATCCGGTTTAAACCGGGATTTTTATTTTCTACGATACACGCTTGGAACTTTTCGGGAAGCTTTAAAACGAATATTTTTCTGAGTCATTAAAAATTCCTTGGAACAATGTAGGCTAATAGGAATATGCATATATTATATTGTACAGTGGATTATTTCCATATATATTTAGGGTCTTGAAAAATTCACTGATAGTTTTTGGGTGCATTTAAAAACAAAACGGAAATTTTATATTAACTGTACGTATATAACATGAAAGATTGCTCTATAAATTTGCTCTGTTATTTGTTAGTAGCCACTGCGTTGCTATCCCGGCGTTGCCCGTGTCCGTGGTGTAAGTTATTCATCCGGTGTAAAATTTTACGCAGATTTCAAATCCGTTGAAATTTTCAATCTATCTTTAGCGATTCCAATTTTACGAAGGAGAATTAACAATCCCAGTCAACATGTTTTTTATATTTTGCTCTCATTCCCTGAATTGGAATAGGACAGAAAATGTAATCTGTTTCTTTAATTTTTTTTAACACGAAGGGCAGAAGATGCAATCTGTTTCACGGGACGTCACAATCTAAGATACATGCAATTATAAATCTATAAAAGATATATGCAATTTAAAAATTATTTATTTAAAGAAAATCCTATTTTTAGGAATCGATCTAAAGTGAAATTTTCAGCAGATTTCAAATCCATTGAAATTGTTACTCTATCTTTAACGGTCTAAGAGGTAGAGAAAATAACTAAGTGACTCCAGCTAAAGATTATTAGTTTTTATCGTCTTGTTGGAAAATCTACCCTCCGCGCAAAATCAAAAGGGAAAAGAAAACAATAACTTTCTCCGCGTTCCTCCGCGATGAAAAAAATTTGGCATCGTTCCAAAGGCTGACGTCAAGGTTACGTGGGTAGAAAAGTCTAGATTCTGATGTTTCTTCTTTCGCGGAAGAAAGGCGTTGAAAAACCGATGGAGAACAAAACTATTAAATTCATTTAAAAATATTCTAGATTGAATTTTAAAATTCGCCGCTACCCAAAAATTTCAAAACATTCGGACTACTTGTGTACCAAATCTCATTGCTGTAAGTGCCATAGAATCGTCAGGATTTTGCATCCGCGAAAAAAACAGACCCACAAACACTTCTTTTTATAATATTAGATTCATGGTCAAGCATTACTGACATCTGCACTCATGTTACATTGATTATTATCCTCGATTCAAAATGGATGGGTTTGAAAGTCTGTTCCCCTTGTTGTGACGTACTTTGGTTTTGTAGTTGCTATTTTTTATTGATCGACGTAAGCCGTTTATCAAACTAACCATAACTCCCGGATTTAAAATAGGAGAAAAATGCTAGGTTAAATAAGTATGTGGGTCTATCTGTTATGTATACTATTAGACTAACCACTTAAAAGTGAAACTTTTAGAAGAAAATAAAACGACATTAGTATGCTCAAACCGTACAATTTTTAAACTTTTAGGCTTTATATTTAAACTGTATTTTTTACTTTCGATCAGAACTTAACATAAACGTAGAAGAATTATATTTGCTTCTATGTAATATAAAGTTACTATATCTATGTTTGTTTTATATTCATATTTACTGCTGTCTAAATTTACTTTATATCAAAATTTACTTTCATAATAATATTTTCTACCATGAAGTTATACTCATATGTAGCACTAATAAAAAAAATTGTTTGGTTTTAAGTATGCAAAAATATACGAATGATATTCAAGTGACGTAATTAATTACAAAAATAGATATTGCATTGCACACTGGATCAACGAAACGGGTTATTGATGGCGGTATGGATCAATTCATAAGTGTAAAATCCGTTGACAATAAGCACATCGTAGGTTTGAAGGATGATCAGATGGTTATCAGTACAAAAGATTTGATCTAAGAATAGTATACTAGAGTTTTTTATTTTTCTTGCATCCTAATACTGTATGAATACAGTATTGATATTTACATGCAAATGCAATCTAAAGGTTCTGAATAATTTTATGTATCTTAGAGTATAAGATGCTGTAAAGTTGGTAGCCATTTAGATTTTAAATGGCAAGAGTCCTATTTGACCCGCGTGCACCAAACACGAGATAGAAAGCGTCAAGTAAAGGGCAATATTAATAAAACCTGGATAAATACAGAAAGGCAAAGAGAAACAAGATCTAGTCAATATTGCATAGAACGAGATGTCTCTTACACGATCTATTCAATTTTGTAAAGGACGAGGTATCTCGTTAAGACAATGCCTTGCAGAATGATGACAATGATAGACAATGGCTTGCAGAATGATCTCGATGATGATAAGGCCCCAGTACTACAGAAAGGCAAATAGAAACAAGATCTAGTCAATATTGCATAGAACGAGATGTCTCTTACACGATCTATTCAATTTTGTAAAGGACGAGGTATCTCGTTAAGACAATGACTTGCAGAATGATGACAATGATAGACAATGACTTGCAGAATGATCTCGATGATGATAAGGCCCCAGTAATACAGAAAGGCAAATAGAAACAAGATCTAGTCAATATTGCAAAGAAAAAGATGTCTCTTACAGGATCTAGTCAATTTTGTAAGGGACGAGATAACTCGTCAAGTATATCCTCCCCTATTATTCGAAGGGGGAATGGAGATACAAGAAGGAAAAACAAATTGTCCCTGAACTGGATAGTTTCGAACCGGTTTTACACCAGACAGTTTTCGACACGAAAATAAGCTACTAGGAGGGTTAATTGCATATGGAATTCATTTACCACTGCTTATAAAAAATGATGAAAAATCGTCTATGAACACAACATGAAGAACTTGAAATAACCTTCTGATGGCGGTGTCTTATCCCCTTTCAAGTAGCCAGTCCCTCGCTTCTAAGTGAACACCCCTACCTTAATTTCGCTTTCAGAGCCATCTGTTATTGATCCAAAGAATTGATGAGAGGTGAAATACAATTTTGTGTGTGGTTAGGTGGGATAGGGGAGAGTACGATGAAGATCTAACGTCATCAAAAACAGAAAGAGTTCCTGACAGAGCCCCCTCCTACTCCTATACTTCCACCTCCTAGTTTGAAAGTTATGAGCAATCATGACTTTAGTGATCATTGACACCGTAGCAATCCTTCAAAACGGCTTCACCACAATCTATTTAGATTAGGATTCGGAAAGCAGTTTGTAAAATGTTGCCGTCTCTACGGAAGAGTGTGGTGAATTTGTTTTTTGAATTCTGTTCTGGATTTTAAGCAGGGGATTTTCAGTGTGCCAGATCAATCTTTGTTTGGGCAAACTTGCCTTTATGATAGTGAGTTGTCTTTTGTTATCGATAGGAAGCGGAGGACTGTATTCCGAGAGTTTAGGATAAGGTCTGTTGAGATTTTGTCAGATTCAGATTTTAGGAAATTATGTGGATTAGGAAATTGAGTGTTACGTCATCAAGAAAATAATTGACAAAATCAATTATAAAAGAATGTTGTATTTTTTATAGCATTTTATAAAGTTGCCCACATACATAATTTTATAAACCTTGGACAATATGACACATTTTTAGTCAATTTCTTTTTTGATAAATAATCACTATTTAGAACTTTTTAGTAGACACAGAAGTATTTTTCCAACCCAGTATTTCTAAATTATATCCATGAAACACCATTATCATATCGTCGTCTTACACGGGGAAATAAAGGGGGGAAATACTGTTCACAATGCCTATACTCACCAACTGTAGTTTTCAAGATATCTAACCGACATGCAACGAAAAATTGACTTAGTGGACTTCATCAGTCTAATGATCACCATACTTTGATCTCGTAAAGCTACCAACTGATATATAGAAAATTCTGACTTTAGTTACACTTTCTAGCCGATGATATTCTTAATTCTTAATTACTACATATCCATGCATTCTTGGAAGTAGCGAGAAAATTTAAGTTTTTCTGAACCAAGCAAACATTTATTTATGTTTTGAAGTAATTTTGGTCTGTGCTCCAAATATTTACATTTTTTTAAAAGATAACAAATAAGAAAGTCCTCTTAAGCAAGGGAATTAAAAAGATGAATGAGTTCAAATATATTCTGTAATTTGTCTGAAGTCATATGAAATGGAACAGTAAGTTTAAAACTTACTGGAAAATTTACAGTAAAATAAATTTAAGCTTGTATCACAAGACAATATCTCGTGTATAACTGGCTTAAACTGGTATTCTAATCACTTTATGATATACAATCTGAGCTTTATAACTAACTAAGACTTTTGAAGAATAAATAACAAACTTTAATTGGTTTGCGCATCTTTAAATGCATTTACTGATGGAATTAAATATAATTGTGCTAATCTCACGATCATGCAGTATCTTTACGAAACAAAGACTCCGAAAACATCGTACATCAGTAATATAAGCCAATATAGTTTTTCAAGTAGTTTAGCAAATTACGGAGAATTGTTTTCGGGATATCCTCAGAAACGTTTAATGGAAATAATTGGATTGTATATATATATATATATATTTGAATAATAGAATTGGATTATTTTTACCCAAAAATTCAGAATTTTTTCTCTTAGTAAACATACCGTACTTTTTTAATCTGGTATTTAAATGAAAGTACAGAAATAATTATGAAACACAGTAATACCTGAAGTTTCAAGAGTTCTCTAGGAGCGAAAAAATGTTGGTAGAAATAATTTCTTAGAACACTTCAAAATTATCCAATTTACAGAATGGAACTACTTTTGAAGTTAATTTCCTTAGAATGCCTTAAAGTTCATTTTAGTATCTCATAATACATTATTATTTTTCAATATACTGAATTACATCACAGGATTTATCTCATACTAAACGAATTAGAAGATATATGGACTCAAAAAATGACGACATTTTTTATCATTGACTTTTTGATTAAAGATACATGTAATGTGATTAAGAGCAGGAAAAACGTCATTGGGGGTTAAAAGTAGTATCCAAAGCTGAATGACCATACAACTTGTTTTGTTAATAAAGAAGAAATCCTTGCAATAGTATTCAAAGGATTTGATAAGTTTCTCCAATAAAACTTTTGTCAGATACCATAGGAGTCGGAAAGAAAAGGATTGTAAAAGAAAGGACACATCTGTGAAAGTCGTTGTTATAAGTACACAGCCATTTCTATTAATTTAAAGTTTAGAACACAGGATCTGAAGCAAGCTATAAAAATGATTTCTTTATATCACTATATTTCCTCGGAATTCCTTCCGAAATACCCCCAGCCCATTATTGCTTTCCCTCCGAATGGGATTTCTTGATCTTCGACTGTAAAACTAGTGTTTTACAACGCTCCCTTCCAAACAGTAACAGAGCTTTATCCCAAGACATCAAGTTCACAGACTTGGTCGTCTTTTGTTTCGTCAGTGGTGCACAGAAAATTATACCTCGATCCGGTTTTATCTTCGCTCTCCTTTTTCTCCTGTTTAAACTTTCCTTTCTCGCCAAAATGTGTATTTTACATCGAAATCGTTTTTCTAGCTTCCAAGTTATTTTTTGTTGCTGTGGATCATCCGAGAATTTATCACGAATATTGTTTGAGGACAGTGAGACAATTTTGTGCTGTTTCCCAAAGTTTCATAAGCATCCGGTTTTGATGAAAGTAAAGCGCCATCCCCAATTTTATTCACCTTATCAAAATAGAACCCAGTAAAAGGTTTTTTTTTTAATTCAATACAATTGAGACAATTGAATTCAATACAATTGAGACAATTGAATTCAATACAATTGAGACAATTGAATTCAATACAATTGAGACAATTGAATTCAATACAATTGAGACAATTGAATTCAATACAATTGAGACAATTGAATTCAATACAATTAAGACAATTGAATTCAATACAATTGAGACAATTGAATTCAAAACAATTGATTGGTTTGGATTTTATGACGCATGGTCTGATAGCGAACAGATGGTCCAAACACAAGATAAATCATTAACTAATAGAAATTAAAAATCCAATAGGATAGCTAAAGATAATAATAAGTGATAGTAAAACAACCATGTTTACAGACAGCATGAAAATAATATAAAAATAGCGTATGAAAGGAGTTTGAAACAGTAAATAAAAGAATGAAATGTTTTCAATACAAATGATGATAGATGATTGTTAAAATAAAATGCGAAACTATATGAGGGTGCTGTTTAAAATATATGGCAGGTAAAACCTCTTGAATGTGCATTGCAAAAACCAATTCTATCTAAGAACGTTAGAAAGATTGGAGTGTTCAGCTCATATGAACCCTGTCACAGATTGTCCGCGCATATAAAGAGCGTTCACAAACTCCTTAACCCTCGAAAATTATTAATTCAGTGTGTTTTGTCCATCGCGCTATCAACCTGAACATAGGTGGCGTGTGTTTTGGATTTCTGTAACATTACGAATATATTTCTCATTTCTGCATTAGTAAACCTTTGTAAGTGTATGTCAATTTTAACTGTCTGTTTTTTATCTGGCCAAATATAGCACTTGCGTCATAAAATCCAAAATTAACTAGCCATTTTGCATAAGGAATTCATTTGAAGAATTACCGTTTCTTCTTTAAATACATTTGCCTTGTGCATGAATTAAATCTTATGGGCTTGCTAAATTATTTTCTATGTCAAAAACAGTCAAGTATTTTTTCTCATGCAAATGGTGAACTTTTGTTACAATTTATTTACATGTCATATAGCGAATATTTTTGAATAAAACAACCACTAGACTTCACTCTTATTAAAGCATCAAACAAATATTGCTCTCTGTATATGCTAAGTACAAAACTTTCTTAGCCATCAGTTGTATCCAATCAGAGCCATAGCTTAAAGTGGATATGATATTGTTTCATCCTAATAAAGTGGATTGAAATTTACTTTAAATATTTTCATTAAATCTGTAACACCTACATGTAGTACTTTAAATCTCTCCGTTTTCATACTGATTCTTTATTTTATACAATTTCCCTTTCAAAAACAATAAATGCATTATTTTATCTATCGATATGCCACGTTTAAAGTCTTTTAACACTTTGTCACTTTAAATAGAAAGAACTAAAAGAAAAATTTTCAAGAAGGCAAGAGAAATCGTTACAATGTTATATTATATTCTTGTCTACAGTAAATGTTTCTATATTTAACTGATACTATACCCGTTCGTTTAACCTATATTTCCACTTTCAAACTAATTTTTTTTGTTGACTAATTTCTTCTTATTTGTGTACATTTCATGACGGTGGTATCGGAATTTGTTTATATTGCTTGCTTTATATATATCGGACACATTCCAATACCTATGATCTAGGAATCATTTTATTTAATTTCGAGATTAATCTCGATCGTGGTCAATAGTTCGCTGTGCTACTCTAGTGCGATATAAATTCAACTACTCTCAAGTTTTTTACTTTAAAATATTCTTATAAAAACTCAAATAAATGTTTCTAGTGAAAAAAAACTCCGCAGTGATGCTAATAATGATATCTAGGAAATGTTTTCAATACCTAGATTAGTTACTTGATATACGCTGGGATGAATTGAGCATACATAGCGATTACGCTAGATATTTATATCTCTGGATTAATAATATATGAGTTTCTGTACGAAAAACTAAATGTAGAGTAAACATTTTGCTTTGAGTTTGTCGGAGGATTTTTCAAAGAGTTATGCCAACAAAATTTGGTTTAAAAAAAATTTTTTGAGTTACGTTTGCTTTTCGTTACTATAATCAGAGCATCTCGTTTCATTTTGGAGTCATATAAATTTAAGTTTACCATAGGTTTTAATCAAATTAAATGTAGGTTGCACGCGCTATTGTACTAATACGAAAGTATTCATTGAATTTTCCTTACTTCTAATACAATAAATGTCTGAATGGAAACAAAAACTCAAATGTTACTTGCTTTAGAATCCAAGGATGTAGGTAAAGTATAACATTGTTAGAAAATTTTTGACTGTAAAAAAACGTAAATTTGTTCTTATAGGATAAATTCGCGACATCATCGGCTTTAAGTATAAACTCATAATAGAAAAAAAGTTTTGTTTTTTGCTTTACAGCTATTTAAAGACTTAGAATTTTGGTTAAATGAAATTATAATAATTTTGATTAACATCATTTATATTTTACGATGATTATTCTATGCGTATGTATTTACTGAAAATTAGTATTCATTATCTCCAAAAAAAGTCAGTGAATGAGTTTCTACTCTAATCCAACCATATGAATGCTATGTGTTCTAAAAAAAATCTCACAATTTGATCACAGTAATTGCTGTATTTCTCATTTCTTTCAATGCTTTGAATTCCGGATAGCCTAAATATTATATTTAGTTCATTAAGAATCATGACTTAATGAATCAAATCATTAGTCTTTCATTGTTACGATACTTCTTTTGCTCTAATGGATCATACCGATCCCCTACAACCATTACATTTCTTATTGTTCGCGTAAATGATTTTTATATCACCAAAATACTTGTCCCCTGCAAGCTCTATTGCAATATATATGGTAGTTTTAATAATATAACGTATATAAGAAGGAAATGCTTGGAATTTCTTTTGTGTTGCATTAGAATTTTTTCCTAACATCATCTTCCCCCTGAATACTTGATCCAGAGTTATGTGTCCAAGGATAATAGCAGGAAAGATTACGCTGAAAGCGTGTAGGTTGGTATTCTATAGACTTGAAAATTGTGCTTACGAAGTTTTATTTCGTGTTAGACTCAAGTGTCGTGCCATATTAATGGATTTTTGTCGAAGGAAATTCCTGACTCATTGAATGTGCCAAAACTCAGCCATTTTTCTTTACCGTGCAGTAAAGAACTGAATTCTTTAAGATTGCAACAAATTATTTCAATACCTGTGTTGTGATACTTGGGCTCCTTAAATGCACGCAATTTCAACTACTTCTTAGGAACATTTTCTGAGTTTCTATCTTGTAAACTATTTACCTAGTGTTACGTCAACATTAAATCCCATTTACACTTGTAGTAATTTAAATATAGAAAATTTTCTGAAACATCAATTGAGTTAAGGATAAATAAGCCGGAAGATAGATTTAAAGTAACGAAGCTTTTGGAATTTCATATTTTCTTCCGAATACTCTAGATGCATTTCTCTCATTAAACATGTCTGGGTACCGAAAAGCATATTTTTATATCTTATACTACCTTACGTAGGATAATTAAAAACATTTCAAACTAATTCAATTTAAATTTCAAATGGATTGTGACTTCAATAGAACATGGTCGGTGGAATTTTTGAAAGAATGGAAAAAACCAAGATTATTAATACAGAATCAATACACTTAATTGTATCAAATATTTAAACTATCTGCTAGGTAGGTATTTTAATTATCGTCACACTGGAGCAATATAACGGGTTATTGGTGGGTATATAATCCGGGATATACCCCGAATAGAAATTAATTTATTTGGTGTATTCCTTTCAATCAAGAATCCAGATTTCAATTTAATCATATGAGTGAATAAAACTGATTAATGTATATCATAATGCTCTGCCCTGATGTACAGCCCAGTTCGTTACATTTTTGTCTTATTACAAATACTTTGTTAAATAAAATTTAGACTAAATTGGACACTTCCTAACAGATATTATTTTTTTAAATATAGGATTATATTCCAAATATTCATTGAATCTGACTTGAGAATCGAATTTGACTACAGTGTGGACGTGAATCCTATAACGCTGGGACCACACATCGAATCTATGTACTACTTTGACTAAAACTTGGACATTTTCCAGTTCTTTTCATGCAGTATTCATTATTCTATGTGTAATCCCTTACGAAATAGTGTTTTGAAACTGGAATGAATCGTAAGGACCCTGTTTATTAACCCTTTATGTAAGTTCAGTGATATATCTCGCCTAGAGATACGATGAGGTGCCGTTTCCCTACCGGGTTACTCCGAAGAGGGCAGTGTTTATTGAATACAAGCTTGGTACACAATAAAAACATTTAGTTAAAAATTTGTATTATTTCAGACATTTGAATTATGAACAAATTTTTAATCTCAGATTGCATAAGCCACTTAATGAGTCGTGTTTACATGGATTACAATTACAAACTGAGATATATTTACTCTGAAATATATATTTGCAATTCCGTTTGGCATTCGTTTCACTACCGGGTTACTCCGAAGAGGGCAGCGTTTATTGAATACAAGCTTGGTACACAATAAAAACATTCAGTTAAAAATTTGAATTATTTCAGACATTTGAATTATGAACAGATTTTCAATCTCAGATTGCATAAGCCACTTAATGAGTCGTGTTTACATGGATTACAATTACAAACTGAGATATATTTACTCTGAAATATATATTTGCAATTCCGTTTGGCATTCGTTTCCCTACCGGGTTACTCCGAAGAGGGCAGCGTTTATTGAATACAAGCTTGGTTCACAATAAAAACATTCAGTTAAAAATTTGAATTATTTCAGACATTTGAATTATGAACAGATTTTCAATCTCAGATTGCATAAGCCACTTAATGAGTCGTGTTTACATGGATTACAATTACACACTGAGATATATTTACTCTGAAATATATATTTGCAATTCCTTTTGTATTCGTTTCCCTGCCGGGTTTTTCCAAAGAGGGCAGTGTTTATTGAATACAAGCTTGGTACACAATAAAAACATTCAGTTAAAAATTTGAATTATTTCAGACATTTGAATTATGAACAGATTTTCAATCTCAGATTGCATAAGCCACTTAATGAGTCGTGTTTACATGGATTACAATTACAAACTGAGATATATTTACTCTGAAATATATATTTGCAATTCCGTTTGGCATTCGTTTCCCTACCGGGTTACTCCGAAGAGGGCAGCGTTTATTGAATACAAGCTTGGTTCACAATAAAAACATTCAGTTAAAAATTTGAATTATTTCAGACATTTGAATTATGAACAGATTTTTAATCTCAGATTGCATAAGCCACTTAATGAGTCGTGTTTACATGGATTACAATTACACACTGAGATATATTTACTCTGAAATATATATTTGCAATTCCTTTTGTATTCGTTTCCCTGCCGGGTTTTTCCAAAGAGGGCAGTGTTTATTGAATACAAGCTTGGTACACAATAAAAACATTCAGTTAAAAATTTGAATAAGCAGATGCATAAATACGAGTCCTTAAACATTGAACCAGGACAACATATTCCAGTTGAAGCTCTTCGAGCGTACCGTGTCGGCCGCCAAGCGTGAACAACGCATCTAAGACGTCCCATATTAAACAAGCACAAACTCATCCGTGAATTCCCCATAAAATTTCGAAATATAAAATTGAATTTCTTTATTATTCTTTCTTTTCCAATAACGGAGGCCGGGACGATAAAAATCGCAACCTTTCACCCTAGCCATGTGACTGAAATAGCTTATATTATGGGGGAGAAACGTATGTCGGTCTAAGGGAACGAAAAACCTCCAGTCACTAAGTCAAGTATACAGTCAACGTTTGTTTAAGATCAGTACCTGCAAAGAGAAACTCGAGATTGGGGAGATCTGTCGCATGAGCAAGACCAGATTGGCGGTCATAGGGAATTTCCAATCGGGCATTGTTGAAATAAAAAGAAATCGATTCTTCTTGCTTGGGTGAATTGATGTCGAAAGAAAAATAATATTTTAGCTTCGATTTTTATTTCTTGTGACTAGTATTTCGGATTCCGGGTAGAATTTTATCCGATATTATAGCTTTTTGTTCCGATTTTTTGTCTGTTATATAATATAAAAGTAATGAAACTGCGTAAGAGTGATCATCATATTTTAATCAATTGTTCAGCTTTAAAAAAAAAATCGTCGAAATTTATCTTGTCAAAAAGTCTTGCAAGTTGATAGTTGGATTGTTAAATCTAATTTTTTTTTAAATTTGGAAAATTTGGTAGGAGAAAATCCTCTCCCAAATCGATTTAAATTTTTATATCTCATTGGATTTTTAAACATATAAACAATTTTATATCTTCTTTTCCATTCGTTAAATATTACCGTTGATATAAAACTCATTTTTATCCTTTTTGATTTAATATTTTGATATTAATCGCTTTCATTGTATTCTAATTGAAATTTCACATCTAATTCTATTTGTTGATCTGGCAACTATTAAATGCATTTTAACTTCTTTTATGGTGTTGCCTTCCATCTTGTGTTGGGTTATTTTTTTCTCGATCCGCTTGGAGGGAGAAAAATAACCTCTTTGAAATTGTGCTACATGGAGCACTTGAGATCTCCCACAGTTATCTCAGGCCCTTTATATAATTTTTATATACGATATCCGAAGAACAACCTTTCTCAACCTATCCTTCATGAAATGGGAAATTGGTGTATGAAAATGAAATTGGAAGAGTGACAGATTAGGTTCTGGAGGGTTGGTAGATCGAGTTGAACCAAAGAACATCGTGTAAAAGGGGGTTGGTGCACGTTAAATCCGTCGTGGCCTCAAATGTCCTCTAGTTGGTGTGGTGGGGAAGTTTGGAAAGTGGGGTGCAAGCTCATGTTTTGCCTTGTAATCTGAACGTGGTTCAGAATTACGTGGTATTTTTCCTCGTATCTCTACCTCTGGGATTGATCCTAGACCATCGCCAATATCCCGTTGTGATGCTCCACCTTCGTAAATATCCACCACCACGATCTACGCCAGTTGTATCCAATAGTCGGTTTGACCACACAACTTGTTGCAATGGATACTGCGGTAAAACTATCGAAAAAATTAATTGGTAATCTCAGATCACTCATTCTTATTTTATTATTACAAACATCCAATACGGTTTTCAGAATTAGACTTGTAATACGTATAGCAATATTATTTTTGTTTCATAAGCTTTACCTTCAAACATGTACTGACAAACGTGATAGTTAAAGACAGAATACTTTAGCGCATAAAATGTGATATGAATTACTTACCATTTGATTATCATTACTTGCGTTGTTCCATTGCTCCGTTTTTGATCGGAAATAGTAAATATCACAGAATAAAAAAAACATTTTCAAGAAGGTAAAATTATAACTTACTTAGTTACGAAGAATTTCAATTTATTCAGAATAAAGAAAGCGAAATTTGAGTATTCGTAAACGCAGAAAACAATAATTTTACACACAGCTCAGTAAAAAGGTTAATAATCATGTAACTGCTTTAAGAACCAAAGCTAAATCGAATGGCACGATAAAAATTGTGATGTCTATTTTTTACAGTGTCTCATTTACGCACATATATTTGTTTACCTCGTTTGTGTTTCATTTAGATTAAAAATAGTTTAACTTTACAAGACACCATTAAATTTGATCAGCGTAAAGAAATTCAAACATAAAACATGTATACATTTCTTTAAAATAAAATCCTGGAACTTTTTATGTTATAGTGTATTATTTCCGCTTGTCTCTATCCATTCACTAAACAAAGTATTTATGGTTTTTAAGCTTATTATTGCATTTTTCCCAAATACATAATAACAGTCGAGCATTGGAATAAAATACTCTTCTGAAGAGTAACGCTGTGTAATACTCTTAAGAAAATTGATTTCAACAAAAAATGATGTAAAAACTTTTACTAAGCAAAGATTTTAAAAGGATATAAAGTTTGGATACGTTATTTTGTGATACAAAAAATTGCGCCATAAGATATACTTTATCTTGACAATTTTGTTCGATAGAATATTTAAATGCATAAAAAGAGTGAGTATGTATTATTATTATCGAGATGTATGGTTTATTATTATCTAGATGGGCCTCTTATGTAAAAATAAACATGCATGAATTATTATTTTGCATTTGTAACACAAATCCCTGATGATATCGGTATTAAGTTTATATCTTATTTCTGATATAAACCCAGCTGATGATAAACTGATGAATCCCAGCGACAACTCTGTAAAACATGTCGTCAAAGTTAAATATCTTTGACTTTATATCAAGGCATAATGCGAAAGTTGATTCGAAATTACATATCGCTTGGTTAGACAACTTTAGTTCAAATCTATTGTCACAAATTATGACAATGATGATTCAGATTGGTTTCATAATCAGGAATGCCATGTCACAATTCAGCCACATTTAAGTTACATAATTTCTTCTTGTATAACATGTTAACCGAGAAGGATTAAAATACTTTTAATTCTTAAAGAATTGTTACCGTTACGAACTATAAACAAGTAAGATTGTTTACTTTAAGCTAGGGTCGTCAACCTTGAAATTAGAAGGTTGATCTATTTAAAAAAATTATATTATTTTAGCCCCCCCCCCCTCCAGATACTTAGGACAAATTAAAACTTTTCAGATATTTAAGTTTAGATGTTTGCTTGGACATTATGGCGTCAGGTACATATTTGGTCAATACTGGGTCATACGCAAGGCAATGTCAAGTAAAGCACATGCATACAAAGAAAGGTTTCTTGAAACAGAAGGGATAAGTACACATGGAGGAATCAAATATGCGCTGTCAGCAACTCACAGGTTGGTAGTGGGCCACGAAGGTACTCATTTAGGTTAGGATATTTTTGAATACCGTCAGGTTGGCTGGTTGTTTTGGGGTTTTTATGGCACAATGACCATAGTTGGTCAGGTAACTCCAGAACACAGTCAGGTTTTCCTCTGCTAAGTTAATCCCGTTGCTGCTATACTCTGAGCCTCTGAACCTCAACGTATTTTTGAGTAGCGTCGTATTGCTTTATCCTTATAATACGAGTAATTACGTAATTACCGCATCTGTTGGTAGAGTAAATAATAGGAAAGGTTTGATTAGAGAATGCCAGAACTTGTTATAAGTTATATAGGGAATACTACAGGTTGCATAAATGATATATGCGTGGGAACTCTACAATGGGTTAAATAATACTATCACGAAGCATTATTAATTAAACAGGTATATGAAGAACTATTGTGAGAGTGTGTTGATTCAACATTTTAATATGCACTATATGGACAAAAGTATTTGGACTCTGCAGAAATTCGGAGGAGGATCCAACTTTGTGTGGGCTAGTTTTCCAGGTTAGGGACTTGGCCCATTGCTTTATGTACCTGGTACCATGAACGCTGACGTGTACCTCGACGTTCTGGATAATTCGGCGTTGCCTACACTATGGCCTACGATGATTATGGTTGTTCTTACCAACATGATCGAGCTCCATGTCATACTGTAAACGTGTGCTGGTTTCCTGAAAAGGAGGTGAATTTGTTTGATTGACCTATTCCGATCTCCGATCTCAATCCGATCGAGAACTTGTGGGGCAAACTAAGGCGACGAGTACACCGTCACACACGCCCATCTTCACAACAATCTCTTCTCACAATCCTGCAAGAGGCTTGTCAAGCTATTCTTAAGACTTACTGCAATAGAAAAATGCCTCGAAGTGTTGCAGCTGTAATACACGCAAAATGAGGGCCTACCCGCTAATAAATCTATATATATAATTCTCTTACGTGGCACGCAAAAAAGACGTTATTTGTTACCGCGTTTTGGCAACATTGTACGATTATTTGTTTTTCACGAAGCCTCGCGCTTGAATTGAATTTATAGCGTTATCGGATGAAATTTTATTGAAAAAAACATGAAATTTAATCGAGCTATTGCAGTTAATAATAGAAATCAAAGAAAGCGGAGGATCTTTTCAGGGCCATTTAAAAAAAGGTCCTTTTCAGGGCCAACAACTATAGTTCAACAAGACGCTTGCACTACAACTTTCGACAACTAACTCAATGAAAATGCGTGGGTGGCTCGAGTGCAGGGGTAAATATATACACTCAAACATCATTCTGGGTGGTTAATTTCCAAATCAGCCGTCACATTTCGAGTCAAAATTTTCTCAAAGTTTTCATTTGAATTCAGATTCTATCGGTACTGTATATATCTTTTCTGAAAAATAGCAAAAAAATTTAGATTCTAAAAATATTTTTTGGAATATCACATTTTGTAAACAATCCCTTCTGCTAGGACACATGTCTTCATTGATACGAGCGAAGCGAGCATAGGTTCGCGCAGCGAACCAATGAGGATTGCGAAGCAATCCTCCGGGGGTTGGCGAGCGTTCGCGAGCAGGGGGCGGGCCCACTAGTAAAATAATAAAGCATTTTTTCTTGAAAAACATCCAATGCCCAAATACGTTTGTCTGTCCATATAATGAGTATCACAACTATTAGTGTAACGGTTTCTTACTGACATTTCTGTAGCTAAGTGGGTATGCTCACTGCGAGTTGTAAGAGGGACAGGTTTAATGCATCTTTCGAGGTATTTCTCTTTTCTGTGTCAGCAAAACGTTTTATGAATGTATGTGACATTCAAAGCCAACTAACCTTATTGAATCCTCAAAAATATTCTTCATTATTCATTCTTTATAATTCTGGTGAGAATGGTCTGAAGAATGGAAGTTTGTTACAAAGTTTTAAGTTGTAAATATTATATCACAATACATACATAAACTACGATTGATTATTCCCATTCTCAACTAAATCCCTGAAAAGTTAATCCGAAAACAGAAGCCCGTATTTTAAAGCTATCCATCCCAAGCTATCCTCCCTTAAATGAATCCGGAAAACAAGTGTATGCGGTATTTAGTTAGTGTTGGTTTCATAATTAACCTTTCTACAATATAAACTCGGTAGTTTGCTGCTTACAAAGGGCGCTCACGAAATTGATTTAATTGACAAATTATTAACCTTGTGGAGTGACTGAAATATAATCTATAATATCGACTGATCTGAAACCTAATAAGCTCTCTGAATTCCAAATTAGCCTGCGCTTCATCAAGGATATCTGATACATGCTTGATCAATTTCTACAGCTTCGCATGAATGTTAATGTGAAATTAGCTGCGCATCTTTAATAGAAGGGGTGTTATACATTTAAATAGCATAGTGTTGGAATTAAGAGCACTGGGATACTGAGAGATCACACATTGAATACGAAGTTTAACAATAGAAGTATGTGTGGCTTGTACATCTTAGAGACATAGTGGCATTTCCATTTTTAAGAGTTGATATCCTGAGAAATTATTGCATTGATGAAGCTCTGAAAGAAGGTAATTATGTTCGGTTCGTGAGGAATAATACTCAGAAAAATTCAGTATTTAAGTATAGGGCTGGGAAAATTCGAGTATAAAAAGCAACAGAATGAAGGGTCAAGGAAGCAAAATTCTTCACAAGCGAATATAATGGCCAAAAAGAATTCAAATACGAAGCCTAAAAATATTAGCAGACTAGGTATGACATGGTAGTGTAATAGTAATTAGTTAACGTCACACTAGAGCAACAGAACATACTAGTAGCGCTGGTCCGGGATCAATCCCAAAGGGAGATAAGAGGAAAATACTACGTTATTTTAAACCATGGTCATATGAAGAGTTCAATACCCGAACTGGAACCTCACTCTCAAAACTTCGACACTAGGAGAGGAAAATACTACGTTATTTTAAACCATGGTCATATGAAGAGTTCAACACCGGAACTGGAACCTCACTCTCAAAACTTCAACACTAATGGAGGAAAATACTACGTTATTTTAAACCATGGTCATATGAAGAGTTCAACACCGGTACTGGAACCTCACTCTCAAAACTTCGACACCAAGCCAAAGACATCACATGAGTTGTGGCCATGAGCTACGCAAAATTTGGTAAGATAAACCAAATTAATTGCTCCACAAAATACAGTCTCTAAAATTCTATGAAGAATATTTAGGTATATTGTACCCAATTACAAGAATAGTATTACCATCACAAAGATAGATTCATTCATTAGCTTTATGTTTATATTATAGTTGGTTGTGTTATATATGATGCAGAGGCCATATTCGGCCATGTTGAGTTAAATACAAACCAGACAACGTCAGGTAAGGGACATACTAGCAGGACAAAATCTAGCAGATTGGCTTTTAATGCGGAACTCTTTCACAAGTCCAAACATTAAGGGTAAAACAATCCGGGACGAATTTCGTGACAAGTTCCTACACCATTTCGTATAATAAGTGAGTATTCCACAAAGCTATAGGGAATTAAATTAGAACAGAAAAAATACTTGGGTACACTTGTATTATAGTTATTGCGAAAGAAAGCATTATGTGATTGAAAGCAACCTAATAGAGAATCCACTGGCCTGTCATCCTAATGCAGGTGCGTCACAACGTACAATTATATTGTACTTTCCCCAAGGCATTCAAATAGTTTCTATCGCAAGGAGTCCCGTTCGAGTAATTCAGCATATCTTTGCTATTGTGCTGTCGCGGTATTGTGTGCGCTGCAATGCGATAGCATCTCGTGCTGAATTGGATTCAGATCAGGAGATCTTGTTTGATATGAATGGAGTTTTACTCTTAATTTTTGGATGAGTGTAAATGAAGTTAAAAAACCAGGATAGTTAGTAAGTGCTAGTTCTTATGGATTATTAATTTAATTTATTTAATTGTGTTGTTTACAAACAAATAAGTGTTTTAAATTATATAATTATTTCTCGAATCATAATACATTTTCAACGGTTTTAATTCAGTAAATAATCCGCCTCAATGAAGTGTTGTGCTTCATTTCTTTTGTAACTTTATTTTTATATTTTTCGTGAAAGGTTTTCATCACACTTTTATTGTACTTTGTAATTGGACCTTTTTTTTCAGTAGAGAAAAAACAATTATATAAATAAATTAATTAAAAAAGAAACTATTTAAATCTAACTCGTGTTTCATTCGCATAAGGCATCTGAATATAATTTTTTCACACTATAGTATACAAGCAAAAGCTTTGTTTCCCAATAACGTACAGTAAATAATAAATATCCTGTTTAGAACATAAAATTGGGCAAGTTATCTTTATTAGCTCTTACGAAAACAAAGCCATTCTATTTCGGGATGGTAGTTCGAATTTTGAAATTAAAAAAATATCTGCTTTGAATCTGCCTCACCAAATGAAATCAGAGATAATATTTACGAGTCACATTCTTCCTTTCTGATAATAAGAACGAAACACATTTTGAAACAAAGTTGAGATTCCCCCCTAACATCATGTTTTTTATCATTTATAGTTAGTGGCGGGAAGTAAATTATCCCCGGTTTTAATCCTACGGGACACGATCGTCAAAGAAAACGGGATATAATCCGCTAAAAAAAATTCTTACTTGTAAACATTTTAAGCTTGGAAGGAAACAACATGTGAAAATCTCTTAGGGATCATAAATTGCACGTTCCATGAAACACGAGAGAGCAGTTTCTGGCAACTAAAGGATTTTTGAAGAAAAAAAAAGTAATGATCTCTGCTGCGAGTAAACGCTTATAGAAACGCGTTTCCTTTGCACTCAGTAAATTACCACCGAAACAATTTTCTGGGCGACAGAAAGGATTGGGTTTTATCAATATCATTTTATTGTCGATGGTCCTTTCACAACTTCAAATTAAGGCACCCATATATACATAATCCCAAAGTTTAGAATGGGTGCTAATGTTTCAGAAGAGATAAGCATTTGTGGATTCAAATAAAGTAAACATAATCAGGAATCTATAATATTACTCGATGTGTGTATTGATTTGAAAAACCCAAACATACCTGTGTTAATTTATTTTGTCTAGGCGATTCATTTTGTTTAATACTTGATTTGCTACACTTGCATTCTTCGCTATCTAAGACTATACTTTGTTTAAAAAATACGCGTATACATTTCCGAGCCGAACCGTTCACGAGCCGTTCGTAAACCGTTCGTTGAAATTATTTTCACCACGAACTTCCAGCGATCCATGGCAAAGGAAGGAAACAACCTCGAACCACGTCCAGCCCCCCGGAAATGACGATGGAGCCTGGAGGTTCGCGAGCAGAAAGAAAAGCAGCGAACTTCTCACGACGCCGTCCAAATCTGAACCGAGAATGCCTTCGTGTTCTTCGAAAAATCGACAGGAAGCTAATCTACCCGAGCGGTTCACGAGCCGGTCGTCTGGTGCCTAAAACACGGTCCAAATCATGAGAACTTGAGGCTCGCGAGCAATCGGCTAACAAATGTATACGCGGCTTTAAGAGCTGTTAATTTACCTAACACAACCCTGTAGAAGTTGGTTTACAGGGTTGTGTTAGGCAGTTAAAAAGTGATTTTATGGCTTAGTGAAGGCTTTTAAAGTGTGATTGTCTTTTAAGCCGCGTATACATCTGCGAGTCTCGTTCGAGCCGAACTGTTCACAAGCCTTTAGTTCTCGCTATTTGGACGGGGTTTTGGTCGGTTCGCGTCTATCCGCTTCATGGCGGTTTTTTGACGAACAAAAAGGAATTCTTGGTTCAGATTTGGACGGCGTCGTGAGCGTTCTTTCTGCTCGCGAACCTCCAGGCTCCATCGTCATTACCGGAGGCTGACGAGGCGTGACCTTGGTGGTTCGAGGTTGGTTCCTTCCTTTCCCATCGATCGCTAGAAGTTCGTGGTGAAAATAATTTCAACGAAAGTTTACGAGCGGCTCGTGAACGGTACGGCTCGCAAATGTATACGCACTTTTAGATGAAGCTTCTTGTTGGACACATGGTCTAACCCCCCCCCCCATTTGTTTAGTGGTGTTGAAGGCGACCTTGCAATTACGAACAACTGCAAGAAAAGTGAATTTCTGCTCGCGAACCTTCAGGCTCCATCGTCATTAACGGAGACTGACGGGGCTTGAACTTGGTGGTTCGCGGTTGGTTTCATCCTTTCCCATGGATCGCAGAAGTTCGTGGTGAAAATAATTTCAACAAACGGTTCATGAGCGACTCGTGAACGGTTAGGCTCACAAATGTGTACGCACCTTTAGATGACGCTTCTTGTTAAACACATGGTCGGAAAATCCGCCACTTGTTTAGCGGTTGAAGGCGACCTTGCAGCAACTGCAAGAAAACTGAATTTTGAAAAGGCAACTATATTTTCATTTGTATAATTTACGTTTACCGTAGAAGGGATTGTCTATCATCTGAAGTCGTAGTTTTCGACACGACTATTATAAACCCCTGTCGGATCTGTTTCGAAAACAAAATTTGAGGGCTAAAAATACCCCCTCCTCAATTGACTAAACTTGGTTCATATATTTTTGATCATACGAATACCATTTTATATCATAGAAGAGCTTTAAAGTATTACTTAATCTTTAAATATAGCATTCATACTAGAAAAGGGTTTAATTTGTAAAATGTAAAGAATCTACTTAAAACATAAATTTATTACAGGTTGAGGGGAATTTGAAACTTCTACTTCGTTTCACTAATACTTGACTTTTAAAGGTTATGTACCCCTATTAATTTTAAAGAACACAGAAAAAATGGTTTAATACGTTTCTTTTTTCAGAACTAAGAAACATTTTGTTGAACATACTATAGTCATAAAGTAGAGTTTGAACAAAAAAACTACAGAATCTTATGAATGGCCAGTTTGAAAAATACTTAGGATTATTTTATAAAGATAAATAATTTCGCAGTTTAAACAAGACTTCAAAGATAATGTGACACTTTTATAAAGGAATCTGATGTAAATTACTAGTTTGCAAGTAATGCAGTTGGCAGCATCTATCGAGTTTTATGCAATGTGGTTGTTATAGAAATGACACACAAAAATTTAAATAGTTCCAAATCCAATCGTTTTAACGAGTCCCTCTGAGGTATTAGACTTGAAATATTTTAAAAGTCAGTTATCCCTTAGAATATCGAAATGAGTTTGGAGCAGGTGTAACTGGATAAATCCAGAAACGAGAGTTTCAAAGTGTAGGACATTTTATAGCCAATTCCAAAATCAATATCTCCCAATGCTTTCAGAAGGCTGACTAAGGAATAAGTAGAAATCAAACTGGAATCGAACATTTTCTGGTAAGGTGAAAACAATTTTCAAAAATAATGCTGACTATACTCGTTGTATATGAATTGCAGCTTTAAGCAAAGCGAATTTTTGGTTCTTCAACCATTCAAATTCATTTTGAAAAACACATTCAGATGTGATAGCTTTCTTTGTAATATATGATTATTTTCTAACTGAAAGTAACTGATTGATTTATTAATTACTTCAAGATGAGTATTTTAACCTTATTCTCAAAGCAGTCTTTTATAAAATAATGCAAAAGTTCCCAAACTAAATTCATCTTGTAAATTTAAACAAAAAAGTTGGTATTTTAGTTGCATGTTTAAATATAAGCTACTAACAATCAAGTGTTTGATGAACACGTTTTAATAAATGTAATATCATAACACAGTTTGATTATGATATTCATTACTTCCAACACACTAATTTACATATGTCAACTCATACACATAAAACCCTAAGTACAGTTCCTTACTGTATTACCTCCTTAAACCTTCAAAAATGTTGAAATTAGTTATACCATTATCCAAAAAAAGGTTTGAAAATTGCCGATATTCTTATTGTTGGTAAGTGTTCGACGGAAATTCTCGTAAGAGTTTTATTTCTACTCTATACATAGCAGGTGTACATTGATTAGCCATGAAATAGAGCTTAAATAAGGTACTAGTTTTGTATTAAAGCATTAAATGGGAAAAAATAAAATAATTTAAATGTAAAATAATCTGAAGGTATTTTATGTACTGAATACAGAAATAATAATATTTCTATTTTAACAGTAACATACATCTGGTAACATACTTCATTTCCAAAACTATATGTATAGACCCAAGAAATGAAAAGTAGTTTTTAATTCTAGGATAGTAATCTTCACATGTATCATGAAACCAATAAAACGAAGAAGCATAATTGATTTTTGTTGATTAGGCATTTTTTACTGATGTTTGTATAACATTAGACAAAAATTACTTTTCAAAATAGATTTTTGGCCGCGCTTACTTGCCACATTTGCTTATTGTCACCGTATTAACTCATCCATGAGCTTAGATTTTAAAAACCTAAACAAATAAATCTATTTTTAATACAAGGATTTTGAGTACCATTAATGATGTTTATACCAAAATCCCAAACCTGTTTTTTGCTGTACTTAGTTATAGTGTGTCTCCCTTGGGAACACAGTTGCCTTTGAAGAAGTCAGTTTCTACAAAAGTGGAGAGAGAGAAAGAGAGAGAGTTACCGTACATAAAGTAACGTACGATCCAACTCAAAACCATTGCTATCGTTTCCAGAACAAACCGATAAATTCAGCGCCAGAATCCACGCTAAAGACGCCAACCATGGAAACGCATTATTTACGTTTAGCATCGCTATTGTAACCCCTAAGTGACAACTCACCCAAGAGCTGTACTACACCGATTTTTAAACCCTAGTTCGAACTGTATGAAATATTTAGCGACACCTGCAGTGTGATATCATGAGTGTGTCTTAAGTATAGATTCTTACACCATATTACGTACGTATGAGAATCTGACGTATTTATTTAGTGCATTTAATACCCACCAAATGCTTCACACAGTGTGTGTTTAGTTCCTTTGCAGAGACGTTTTAAGTAGATTTATTTAGCTCGCGATTAGGTTTAAACAGTGATAACGTTTTTCTGAAGATGCTACCTGAATGCGATATTTGAAAGTCTTTTCTTGACGAGTTGTAAATGTTTGGACAACCTTTTCTTATAAATGTTATGCCAGGTTTCCCCTATGTAAACACGCGACGCAAATATCGGAAAGCACTGGCTCTTCTCCAGCTGTTTACTTTCGTCTCTTGCAGTTTGCTTTTGATACCGGAGAGCGGGTTCTAATCCTTGGAAATGGAGCAGTTAAATTCACTCCAGGTAAAAAACATTTTATGGAGTAGAAAGTGCATGCTCCGAAGGATGGAGAGTTGAATAAGAAATATTTTCACTTCACCGAATGCCAGTTATTTTGACGCTATGAGAGGAAGCTCATGCACTCCGTTTCAATTACGGTGTTTACACTGATCTCCATATTCAATAAAATGCTCAAAGAGTTACAGGGAATTTGGTATGTTATCCAGTGCGGTGGATAAAAACCTTTAACCGCAATTCTAAGGAGCACCTAGTCTTTGTGGTGAATAAAGAATTGCTTTTCGGTAAATAAAAAGGGCAGCGTCTGCGGAGTTTTTAGTCTGTGATTGTATATTCTAAAATGATTTTACAAAATATCAGAAAATGAATTGAAAAATAAATGTTACCAACCAGGTGAGTAAAATATATCACTAATATTTCAGTACAAAATTAAGAAAACAGTTTGCAAGGATTTTTGTAACTTTCATCTAAGCATGTCTTGAAATAATGTAAGGTTTTTCAAATTTTCTGTGCAAAGTTTAAGGGGGGCAGGGAACAAAATTTTAACCGTATTTACATAGGGATGTAGGATGGCAAATGCCATCTCGATTTCCTAGAGGACGCTGTTTGACAGCTCTGTAGTTAGCTCGTTCTGGTCTTCGCCGTTTTAGACATTGGTAGACAGTATTAGGTCACACTGTAGCAACACAACAGGCTATTGGTGACGGTCCGTGGTCCATCTCGAATGGAAAAATTCGAGGACAGCGCCTCGTAGTTTTGAACCACACTCAGATCGACGTGAGCTTTCAACTCTCACTCCCCCTACTTCCACCACTGATCAACCAAAGGACATTTGAGGATATGACAGATTTTCTCGCTCCAGTCCCCGCGTGCACGACGGTCTTTGGCTGAACTTAGTTTCGAACTCGGTACCCTCCGGTTGTTAATCTAATGCTTTTTCATCTGGGCTACCGCTGTCCCCATTTGAGGCACTGATTTCATACGAGTAATATGAATAATTTCAAGAAAACGAAAACGATTGGCCATATACTTTCCATATGGGCAGCTAAGGAAAAGAGTCGCTGTGAGATTTAACTTGAACGATACTCCGGCAGATTTGTGCTAAATCACCACGCGTCTGTACCATAATTTATGTACCACCGGAATCGATGCAACGATTAAAGTGCACCGGTCCCATTCGTTACTGCTTGCAGATTATTCTCTTGGTGGTCTCAGTTTTGAACATATGCTGCTGTGAAACGAATTGTGCAACGACTGTGTGTGTGCAACCACTGTCAAACTACGTGCATAGCTGTCAATCTAATTGTACAACTGTTTGAAAACTAAGAGTGCAACTACTGTCAAACTAACTGTACTAAGTAGTAGTACAATGCACAAAGTAGTAAACATTATTGTACTACTAGTACAACTACTATCATACTAAATGTACAACTACTGTCAAATTAAGTGTACAACTATTGTCAAACTAAATGTACAACTACTGCCGTGACCAATAAAGTGAGTCAAACTAAGTGTACGACTACTCTTAAACTAAGTATATATAATACAGTCAAACTACAAACTACAGACTGTAAGACTGAAGCTGATAAAAATGTTGTTCAAGTACTTGCTTTTTCTATTTGTTACTTTAGTGTACCCTCTTGTGCATCTGGGGGGGGGGGAATTACAAATAACATTCCGGTATGAATACAGAGAGTTTAATTTTGTATTATCTTACTCAACTTAAAGTTTGCACAGAAGGTTTAGAAACATCTCGCATGTATGTACTTAGAGATATATCCAGACATTTAAGCAGTTTATTAATTATGTGAAATTAATTTTTATCAAATATAACACCAACCGATAATTTTGTATTCTAAAATTATGAGAGAGATTGCGCAGTATACGTACATTTACCCACATATATTATATCGACGTAGTGGTTTGTTTCTTTAGTTATAGAGCAGAAGTCCATATTTGACCAAACTGTACCAAACATTTCGTATATTCAATATTTAACAATTTCTATATGTCGTAAATTATGTCCCGTCATGTGAAAAACAAAGAAATAAGGACATTTTATACTAAATCTGAATGGAATCCTTGTTAAGTTGAAATTAGATTTCACTTTTCCTTTATGAATTAATGGAAGTACATCCAACTAGGATGGCTATATGCTTAGATTTCCAGCTATTTCCGATTCAGATCTTAAATTCAGTTCACATTCCCATACTATTCTTTAAGATCCCGTCATTTTAATTATAAGGAACTTAATTTTAAAACTGAATGACACCCAGAGCACGGGTGGACTGTATACTCAGCAGAGGCGCCTCATACAATGGGATATTTATGCATTAGCATTATGTGCTTCGGATCGTCAATGCGATCATAATGCTTGACGGGAACATGCACAACTTGATCCCTGTCTTTAATCGGCTGACTATACACATGGTTGGTTCTCCACCCTCCCTATCCCCATGCTTCAGAACGGGGATGCTCATCAGCTGCTACCATTCGTAAGACGAAATTACGACCACCCACAATTCATCTCTATTGCCTCTGTGACTCCTTATTGTGAGACATATATCATGTTCCACAGGGGACAACACCCCAATTCTCCTAACACGTCAACACACGTCGTCTTAAATGATTCTTTGGGATTTTCGCCTCACGCAATTTAAACACAAATCTCACATGTTGTACTTAACAAGATGTTAGAGAATTTTATTTTCCCCTGTAGGATAGCGGTTGACTTTCTTTACGTATAGTTTTTAGGTCCGTTGTGGATGTAATAATTTGTGGAAATAAATTGACAACGGGCCATGAACGCCACTTTATATTAGTTTCGACACCATATACGAGTTGGTTTGTAAAAATATAATGTTTCGTGTTGTTATAAGTATTTCAATAATATATTATCCTTCCTTCGTATGACGCATGACATATTAAGCATTATGAAGCTGTTTTTGGAAGTGTTTTCTTTGAATCACTTAAAGTTGGAAGGTGTGTAGCAGTTCACCTTGATGTTCGTAGTTTTTTATTTGAGATTCAGAAAATAAACTTTTGGAATATATCTATCTGCATTTACCTGTCTTGTTTGATATAGATGTCTTGTTCTATGAAAATGTCTTGTTTGATATAAAAGTCTTGTTTAGATGAATTCAGAAAATAAACTTTTGGAATATATCTATCTGCATTTACCTGTCTTGTTTGATATAGATGTCTTGTTCTATGAAAATGTCTTGTTTGATACAAAAGTCTTGTTTAGATGAATTCAGAAAATAAACTTTTGGAATATATCTATCTGCATTTACCTGTCTTGTTTGATATAGATGTCTTGTTTGATATAAATGTCTTGTTTGATATAAATGTCTTGTTTGATATAAATGTCTTGTTTGATATAAATGTCTTGTTTGATATAAATGTCATGTTTGATATAAATGTCTTGTTTGATCGTAATTGTCTTATTTGATCGCAATTGTCTTATTTGATAGCAATTATCTTGCTTGATATAAATGTCTTGTTTGATATAAATGTCTTGTTTTACATAAATGTCTTGTTTGATATAAATGTCTTGTTTGATATAAATGACTTGTTTTATATAAATATCTTGTTTGATATAAATGTCTTGTTTGATCGCAATTATCTTATTTGATAGCAATTGTCTTATTTGATCGCAATTGTCTTGTTTGATATAAATGTCTTGTTTGATATAAATGTCTTGTTTGATATAAATGTCTTGTTTGATCGCAATTGTATTATTTGATCGCAACTGTCTTGTTTGATATAAATGACTTGTTTGATATAAATGTCTTGTTTGATATAAATGTCTTGTTTGATATAAATGTCTTATATGATCGCAATGTCTTGTTTAATATTCTAATTAAGTTTTACAGAATTTCATTATTCCCTTGATATGTGCATGTTTTAATAAACATACTTGTATATCAAGTAGTCAAGCTTCCTATTGAAAACACTCGACAGGTCTTGTTGGACGGAATATCTCATCATTATAAAAACACTGACAGGATATTGATCTCGTCATTATAAAAAAAACTGACAGGCTCTTGATCTCGTCATTATAAAAACACTGACAGGATCTTGATCCCGTCATTATAAAAAAACTGACCGGATCTTGATTTTGTTACTATGAAAAATCGTAATATCTTAATGACTAGGTAACTTGTCATTAGAATTTCCTCATATAGATGGACGAAATGGACATTTTGACGAGATAGTTCGTCGAAACCACTTGGAGGGTCGAAAGAAATTCCTTCAAAATCTACATAAATTCAATCAAATCCAATTTAAAATTAACTGCGAGCAATAGTTTTATATGAGTTGAATACACTGTTAATGATCAATAATTTCTCCGTCCAACTTATTAACTCCCTGCTTTTCACCAAGCACGAAATATATACGTCTTGATTTCATCCATCCCGAATATCATTCCTTACAAATTATTCATCCCAATATGAATAGATAGCAACAAAGTAAGGAGGAAGCCCTTTTCTATCTTAATATCCATAAAACCTCGCCCAGTACAGAGTGAAAAATCGATTAACATTTTTTCCACTGAGCTACTATCACTCTTTTTTAACTTTTTAGTTTTTTACTTATGCTTTTGCAATTGCAATTATGGAGAGTTAAGATAAAGCGTTAAAAGCAACATTCTGAAAGTATTTTGAAACATTAGTTTAGAACAAGAAAAAATTAACGATAAATGAAAAAAAAATAAAACATATTTTGAAAGCGGACGTTATAATCAAAACATATTAACCCAGGTGTCCTGCTTTTTTTCTCCGCTTATGGTAATACAAATTTAATCGCTTGAAGCTAAAAAGCTTGAAGGATAATCTATTAAGCTTCATATCGTGAAACCGACTCATATTAATTAGTGGGGAGGTTTTCATGGCTTTTTAAAACAAAAACCACCTATTGGAACACCGCACTCTTAGAAAGTCATAAAACTGGTTTTCCTTAAATTGTAAATTACAGTTAATAAATGAAAACTTATTGGTTTTTCGAGAATTAAAAGAAAAGTATTAACGTTTTCTTTTTTGATGTAAACAAAGAGTCTTTTCATGCTGCACTACGTATACCAGCGGAATGCCAACACAACAACAGATCAGAGTGGACACAGACATAAACAAAATGAAAATAATGTACTGATTAGAAAAGAAAAAATATTGTTATACAAGAGACAAAAATGGTATAGTAATAATACAAAGATTAAAAGTTTAAAGTAATCCAGTAAAAATAAACATCATATAAATACTGTGGAAAACAAGTACAAATTAATAATTCCAGAAACTATTTTACACGAAGAAAAATAATGCATTTGAGGAATGCTAGGGCTAAATTCGCAGAAGCAAGCAAACGGTTCAATCGATCCAACGAATTCTGAGTGTCAGGAAGTCGAAAGCTATTCAAACTTTAATCGAAAGGGTTATTTGTAATAAATTGAAAAACAGTTTATCTTATAATGGTTGAAATACGAGTTGATGTAACGTTTGGGTACTGAACGTACGAAAAGATAAGTTTGTTGGCTGATTTTTATATCAGGTTGATGCAAAAGTTCGTCCCGTTTTTGATAACATTTGTATCTCAAAGCCGAAGCGCTATCTATGTCACAAATGTAAAGTTTTTAAGTTTTTTGAAAAAAGACACATTTCAGCGAGTTGGGAAAGTAATTATTTTATTGGGTTGTGTTTTTTTTAATTTTGTGAAGCCTTAAATATTGCAGAAAATAAGAAGCATTTACGACACATGCATTTTTATTTCCGGAAAGGCAAGAATGCTTCGTAGACGCAAAGAATATTGTGTTGTTTGGTAAGGGTACCGATGACGATTCCACGCGTCATAAGTGGTTCAGAAAGATTCGTTAATTGCATCAGTACTCAACCAGAAACCTCAGAACTTCTAAGAGCGCTGCATTATGCAGCTACCGGAGATATGGAGAAAGGACATCGAACAGAAATTTGGCACACAGGTAGTCCAAATACTTCCCAATTTTTGTGCGAAGCCCGAATTTTAGAATTTAATCTAGAACATTTTCAAATGAATTTAATGACATATTAAATTATTATTGTTTTCCTTAGAATGACAACAGCATAAAGAGATGACATATTCTAAATTATTTTTTCAGTTTTTATTCGATTTTGCGGAGGAATGATTTCAGCTGGCGAAAGAAAGAAATTAAGTTTTAACTGGAGTTATGTAGTTCTTTTTTCTATCTCCTAGATCAATCAAGATAGAGTTGAAATTTCAGCGGATTTAACATATGCAGAGAATTTCACAACAGATCAAAACCTAAAAATATGATTTTCTTTAAATAAATTATTTTTAAATTGTAAGTTTTATATTTCTTCCCATACGAATTCGATATTCGCTGTCGAGATATTACAGATTCCATTTCTTGCGCTCAAACAATTCCAGTGAAGGAAAACAAAACAAATTTTAAAAATTTTTGACTGGAATCGTAAATTCTTTTTTGTAAAATCGGGATAGTTAAAGGCAGATTGAACATTTCTCCGTATTTGAAATCTGCGGAAAATTTTACACCAGATATACCTAAAACCTTATACGTTAGATTTTCTTTTAATTTTTCAATTAAATATTGATATTTTCGCAAGAGATTTTTGATGCCACGCTGATTGGATCTCTTAGCAATTCTAATTTGGCCACATTTGACAACGCCTTGATGGCTGTTATCCATCACAGCGGTTTACTTCGGAAAGCAAATAGGAATTCTTAGCAATCACCGGGGGTCAGCGAGTAGTGGTCACACCTGACCGCACGAAAAGGACTGTCACGGGCAACGCCGTGCTGGCCACGCAGTGGCTAGCATTGATGAATGTAATATTTACTAAATAAAAGAATTTTTCCTCAAGTTTTGTCAGAAAAAAACGGGATGAACATTTTTATCAACCCAATAACACAAACTGCTCTATGCATAGATCCTGGCGAATAATGAACTCGTAGGTTTTGAATAGATGAGAGTCAAACATAAGATTTCTTAGACTCAACATTAAAGCATTTTACAGTAATAACTATTTCCTGTATATTCCTTTTTCACCCTTTAAAATTATAAAGTTATTCAATACATAAAAGCTCAATATTGTATCTCTGATCCATAGGTACTGTCACCTTATTCAAGTGTTAATAATCGCATTTGAGTTTTTGATTAGAGTGGTACAACTGATTATGTATGGTTGAATTCGCTTTGTTTTACACTTGATGAAATAATAAAATACCCAACGATCCAACCTCATAAAAAACCTCCTTAGCTTTAGTCGATTATGCATATAGTAAACAATTAGCTCTTAATGTCAATTAGAGAATTCAGGTCTCCTGGGCCATACTAGCTATTTAAATTTTAAACCCTAAAATACACTCACGTCCTGGAGCACCTATTTAACTCTTAATCTCATGTGCAATTTATCTTAACTCCCTGAGGAATTCACAAGCATAATCCCACCATTCAACCTGCAGTCTTTCCTACATGACGTCTAACCTATTTTGACCTCCGTGAATGATAGAATTTTTCCAAAGGATTTTATTCTAAGAAAACGAGTGTTAGAAGATTTCAAAAGGACCATAAACCAAGGAAAGGAGCAATATAATATTTCCAAATGATTTTATTCTACGGAATAGGTTGATAGAATTGAGGCGTTGCGGATGCGAAGGGCGAACTCAACATAGGGCAAAAAAATGGCTTTCTCATATTTTGGTTTGTCAGACATGTGTGAATAATGGTATTAACTGTATTGATGAGTTCGTCCTTTCTAACCATTTAAAAGTAGTACTGACAGTAGCTCTTCCTACATTCAAAGAGCGAAAGAGCTCCGCGTCTTAATACGATTTTCTGGAAACCAGCATTTGTTGCGTTCGCCTTCGCATGCGCAACGCCTCAATTGATCCAGAGAATTCTATTCCAAGGAAAAGACCAACATAATCCTTCTAAATTTGAAACAATCCGTGGATAGAACTTTTACGAAGGATTATATTCCAAGAAAATGATCAGTCGAATATTTCAAAAGTACCATAAATCAAGGAAATGAGCAATATAATATTTCCAAATGATTTTGTATTCTACAGAATGGCTTAATAGAAATATTGCAAAGAGTTCTATTTCAAGGAAAGAACCAAAAGAATCCTTCTAAATTTGAAACAATCCGTGGATAGTACTTTTCCGAAGGATTATATTCTAAAAAAATTATCATTCGAATATTTCAAAAATACCATAAATCAAGGAAATGAGCTATATAATATTTCTAAATTATTTTATTCCACAGAATGGCCTAATAAAAATATTCAAGAGAGTTCTATTCCAAGGAAAGAACCAACATAATCCTTCTAAATTTGAAATAATCCGTGGATAAAACTTTTCCGAAGGATTATATTCTAAGAAATTGAGCATTTGAATATTTCAAAAGTACCATTAACCAAGGAAATAAGAAATATAATATATATCCGATAGATTTTATTTTACACAGAATGGGATGGTATAATCGTTCCAAATAATTCTCTATTCCTAGGAAAAGATCAATAAAAACCTTTAAAATTTGAAACAACCATTAGATTATTTAGAAAGGTGCGGTTTTTTACCATTAAGTGAGTTGTGGTGTAAAAGCAACGCTACACCAATCTCAAATCTCACGTCACTCAAATGGTTAAAATAATGGTGTTGCATAAATCTAGCTTTTTCGTGTATTGGCTTCATTTAAAGTCGTTGTCCACGTTCGTTGTACATAAAGCGCTACTGCTGCCTTGCGACTCGAATAACCTCTCATGAGCGGTGGAAATTCAGGGAATAATAACGTACCAAATCTTGAACAATCCACTCATTTGACTTTTCCTAATCCTCAATTTATAGGCTCCACTGCTCAGATCAATTAAACACTTGTTCGAAGTCAGTAGCCATGATCTTTGGCTAAGCCGATTTATCCAGGTGATCAAGTCACGCAGAGCGATTTATTTTGTATGGACTTTATAATTAGAAGCCAAGTTAATGAAGGCCTGTTTGATTTCTGCGAAGACTTTCACAACTAATTTTCGGAATATCTGAAGTATAATCAGTTCGGAAGTGAAATCTGATTTAGAAAATATATTGCATTTATGGGGGGGGAGGATGCGTGTAGCTAGTTAGGGGTTTTTCAACTACAGGTTAGTCAAAGCGCTTAGCAAATCGAAACTCACGCTAATGCGTTTCGATTAGATTAGAGGAAACGCGCTGACATTTTGACATATTAACATAATCAGCGAATAAGCATTAAATAGGAAAGTGTCGTACCTTGGGACAGTTTTAAACAAATATTTTTCCTGAGGCTATAAAGTAGCTGCAGTTTGTTTTTTCCATCAACTGTTTACATTCATTACTTTTAGAAGTATTTGACGTTTTTTATTTATTTGTACTTCGAACACTAACTGTTTAATGAATTGTTTTGTTAATCTATGCAAATGCCCCAAGGTTCAACATGGTGTTGCACCTTGGAATACATGTTACTTTTAGATTGTTTGAAGTAGACTACAAGATAAATCATTTCCACACATACTAAATTCCACATGTATAAAAAATTAAACAGTTTCAACATTTTATCGCTTTGCAATACTTGGCATAATTTCCAGGGAATCAGTTTTAAATCACCTGCACTCAAAATCAATGGGATGGCTGTCGAAGACCATCTGCGTGGCCCGGGCAGATGAAAGGGGATTCAAATTTTTAGAAAACATAGACTCCAACGAAAAACGCGTTATAGGTACTTAGCAAGGAATAAAAAAATATTAGCTTGCTACTAAGAAATTCCGTACGAAAAAAAGAAGGCATTGTGTCGTCAAGCGAATTTGTTATATTTCATGAAGCCATCGACATCGAAATAACTTTTTTACGTTGCCCATTAATTTTTTTAATATGTATAAAAATTACTGTAATTTTAGTAAATATTTTTCTTCTAAACTAGCGTTTCTGTTGGTCCTTGGTCTGAATTTTAAAAAATTTATACGCAAATTTATATGCCCCAATTTACGTGAATTCGACTTCCTTGGGATGTCCCAAGGTACAGCATTTATTTTGTCCCAAGATACAAATGGTCGCCTTTACAAATAAAACAGTCTAGAAAGTAGTATCAGGTTACGTTTACATTGAAATCGTATCATCAAGTATATAAAACAAATTTTTAACTAACTTTACCAACCCTAAAAAAATGTAATTATAATCAGTGAAAATACAAGACTCAAAATTGAAAAATCCTAAATATTTACTTTCAAGAGGACGTATTTCAATTAGTTGTTTAGCAAACGCAAAAAAACACCTGTGGAGTGCCAATCTTTGTGAGAAGGTTCTCTGGTGTCAAATGGTAAACTACAATGTGGTATTTTGCTTCTTACTCAAAAGGAGGCAGCACAATATAAACTGTTTGAAGGTACAACTGTCACTATGTACGACAGCTTCCCGTACATTTTCTTCATACATGCATATAAAGGGAATGATATAAATGCATAATGTATGCCGTTCTCCCTAATTAGTAAATTTTGCATATAATTTGTGCATTATTTATAGCTTGATCGGTTTGCCTGTGCTAGTACATATTAACACCAATGATTATATATAACCTACTGTAATAATCGATTGCCTTTGCATTCCATATAAAACATTTAGATTTTATTTAACTTTTTATAGGTAAACAAGAACAAGACAAAAACCCAATGAGCATTAAAAGGCCTATTATACTCAGCTAAAAATAATGAATTACTGATGCATGATAATTGCATTCTATTTAAAAATTATAATTCAGCAAATAAGAGAGAATGTAACGCGAAAGGGGTCTAGAAAATAAACACAGGAGAATAGAGAACGCTTCTATTAAACTTAATTTTTTTACTAACAAATTAAATTAAATGGAAAATAAAATAAAAAATTTTATTAAATCTATATATATATATATATATATATATATATATATATATATATATATATAGTGAAGAATTACTTCAAATACATCCTGATAAGTCTCGTCATCTGAGCGTTCAAAGTTACGATGTGTTGTCCTCGAATCTTTCCTATCGGGATTGTCTCCAACAGACCGTTATGTTCATCCAGTGCCGTCCTTAATTCAACTACCTACCTAATAATAAGCTAATGTCTTCCATGATGTTTTCACTCAAAAGCTCCCAGCCACTTGCCCGATCAACCAAGCCCAAATGAACAGCTGGATAGGTTTTATAAATCAAAGCAACACAATACGAGCTTATCAATAAGCGCCAAACAATTCCATCCTCAACATCTAGCTTTTCAATCAAAAGAGATAATAGAATGGCTCAGTTTCATGGCAGAGTGGCCTTCGGTACCTGTCATTATTTATGAGAGCGAGCGTTAGATTATTGTAACAAATCTGTTTATCTGTCCCTCATGTGAACCTGTTTTTCTGTACCAGGAACCACAGGAATACTGATTTCCTGAAAGGATTGCATTTGATGTGAAAGCTTCTCCGATCGATCAGGTTTCTGCTATCTGGTTTTGTTCCGAAGGAGAGGCATTGCTGTTCAAAGAACACGATAGAATAAGAGATGTGACGCATATCTTTATCTGCCCTCAAGGATCTGCATTAGATCGGTTATGAGTGCTCTTGGGGAGAGCAAGTATTTATCCACCCATTCAGGATGAGCCCTTCGTGGTGTACTTTACCAGGCAGATTGGTCTGTATAGTTGCTTGTGGATCGGGAATGCAATCGTCTGGTTTTGGTGCTCCGTGACAGATGAATGGAAAATCCAAACATGCAAGTCCTTTCGTTTCAATTAATTTTGCATAATCAGGTCGAGTGTGAACCCAATCTAACGCATTCGGCAGTGTTTTGTTTGAAACCCGAGCGTATAATTAGATGAAGAAGTGTGTAGAATAAAATTCATGTTAAATAAAGATATCAGCGTAGAAGTTGCCTTGGCATTACGTCGCCCCATGCCAGAATGGATGCTGGAAGTTGCGATTTTGAATAAGATGTATCCACAGGGCGATGCAATGTTCAGAATAAAATGTTTTCAATAAAAGCAGTCAATAGGTTTGAAAAATATTTTGACTTGTTCATTTTCTGAAATAATGGTAAGCAATAAATGAACGTCACAGCGCTTTCGAAATTCTAAGGGAATGTGAGATCATGGTAATTGAACTTGTGTTTAAACTCAGAAATATCCAGTGATATAGATATCAATTTGAAATTTTGTATTTAAAGCTATACTTTGTTAGGCAATTTCAATCAGGTCTGTTAAGAGTTACATAAATAGGTATTCTGACAGTGTGCTTGCATATATATCACAGAACCAATCCTCCGTGTTTTTAAATAAAGCACTTAAAAAGGTATTTTTCTATAAACTAGGTTATTATTGAGCATTACAAAACTAGTAATTCGAAGCAATAAGCTGATGCTATGAGGAATAAAAAGCATTCGTAATTATTGATTGGGAATAATATACCTTATCTGTTCACTTAGATGAAATGCTTACTAATCGTTTTCTAATGGCCCCGGTATAATCGATCTGGTCTGATTCAATAACCACCGTTTTTGATCTTGAAGTACAATTCCTCCTTTTTTTAAATTATTTCAGTGGAAAGTTTTAGCATTCGATGAAATTGAATTTAAATTACGTTTTACATTACCCAAATGTCTATTTTTTTTCTTTCTTCAGGAATTGGTGAAATTCAAAAGACTGTAGACATTATAGTTCTTTATTTGGTGGTTTATTTTATCGTATAAGAGGGCTTTCTTGAAAGAAGAAAAAATATAATGTCAGCTTAAGGGGGTAGGGTCACGAACCAGAATCCCTATCTCAGTAATGTTAAAAACAGACATTTTTAAGGAACATTTAAAAAATTTCTATTGATTATATGTCTCTAAATTTTTTACTGTATATTGCCTGGACTATAGTACATACTTTAACCAAGGCTTTTATGATTTTAATGTCCCATTATTTTTTTAAAATTTTTTATGTGGAACTATGTATGTTTTTTCTGAAAAACAATGAAATTTCAACATATTTAATCTTGTAAATCTACTCTGAATTAATTTTTTCGAAATCCCATTGGTTAAAATATGTAACAAAGTATCTTTATGAAGTATGCAAAGTTTTAAGTTGCTAAGTTCAGTGGTTTTTGAGAAAATGTTCCTTATATGGCGAAAAACATGGTTTTGAGAAAAACAGTTTTAAAGGAAACACTTATTTGTATACAATTAATACCAGCACCATAGCTTGGATTTTTTGTTTCATCTTATAGGTTATTTTACAATCTACAATTCTGTTGCCTCTTTTTTATTCTTGCGTCTTTAATATTTGTTTAAATGTCATGTAATCTATTCTTTTCGTAATCTATTCTGATCTGCTGCCTTCATCGCCCGAGCTGTGTACTCCAGGAGAAATACCTAATGTCGAAAGAACATTACTTTTTGTAATGTTCTCCTTGTTATATGAGGTAATAGTTTTATTGTCCCACTTTTTAATGTTTATAATTTAAAATATATATATATATTTTTTTTTTGGCAACCGGGACCAGATAATGCTACTTACACTCTCATTGCAGTTTTGAGTTTTGCCGTGTAAGTATTTGGCAAACAGATCAGGATCTGCCAAGTCTCTATAAATATATTTAAAGTAATTTATAACATCTGCTGGTAATGTGTTTTTATGGTTATAATTTTCACCTAATGCAGTCGCTAGATTGTAACCACAACAAGTGTCTTCGTTTGTTGGGCAAAGACCATGCTGTGGGTTTTCATCTGTTTATACCTTATGAAAGAAAGCCCATACAGCTTGTTACATGGACTTTATGCTATCGGTATTGTTTTTTATGACAATAGTTAACCTTCCACGTCCACCCAATAACTTTTTATCACATAATTTGTTTCCCTTTCATCTTGAGTTTAAATTTCTTATTCGCGTTCCCATTCGCTTTTCAATGTACTCAACACATTCCAGCTTTTCAACTTGCAAATCTCCGTACGGCTTTAAATCTTTTACAGCTAAATCTTTTACCCTAAAAACCTAAAAATTGATCAAAACCGTCACCTAAAAATTTCGAGTACCGCAGACCATGCAAAATTTGCGAGAGCTGTAAAATTTTAATCACACCAGAAACTTTCATACTACCGCTATTTCCAAAATAGTTGGCACTACATCTATTACTAAAACGTGGCATTGTTTATTTACTTAAAATACTATGCATTAAAGAAAAAATAACAGAATAAGCTAAACTAAAACGATATTCAAACAACAATTGAAGAAATAAAATCAAAGTTAGAAGCAAATACTTGACATAAGCAAATACTAGCATGAAAACAGCTTGCTTTAAAATAAAAACACGAGAGTTAATTCAATTCATTTCTTCTTTTAGACGTTGTCACTCATACAATTAAAAATAAGTGTTTAAAAAATAAATAGGGAGGCTTAGAAAGCAGTAAGATGTTTGTTTTGGTAGGAGTAGACGTAGAACTCAGCATTTGACGGATCGTAAACAATTTTTAAAAATATTTAAAAATACTTCTGTTATAGCGAGAGAAATAATTTTAACACCATTAGAAGCACAAAAGTCTGTAGTTTTCAAATATGCAAAAATTGAAAAATGGGTTTTTGGGTCGAAAAGTGTGACCCTACCCCCTTAAGCATAATAATACACCCCCCCCCCCTTAAATGAATCTGAATACTTAAATCAAATGAAAATCATTTTTGCTATCTACACTGTTCTGATTCGTTTCTCAAAATTCCCCTTAACACTCCAAGTGGTTTCAACGAGATATCTCGTCCATCAAGATCCGATCAATTTTTCTAATGACGAGATATCTCGTCATCGAGATGTTACCGAATTTTTTGTGAAGACTATATCAACATGTGGTCAGTTTTCCTATAATGACGAGAGACGACGAGAACTCGATGAATGAGATATCTCGTTCATCACGATCTGGTCAGTTTTGTTGATCAGATACCTTGCCAAGACAATCCCTACGATGGTTAAACTACAACCACGATGCATAATGGCTCAATAGTTTTTCACAGAAAATCTATAAGAAACTAGATGACCATTGTATGAAATAGTTTACTTCGTATTCATATATCAGGCATATTTCAACATTGAAATAAAGCAATACACAGATAATATGTAAGATTACAAACTTAAAAGAATATAAAGAGATTACATGACTTCTAAAAATTACCCAAAGCTTCAAACATTTTAAAATCGATTTCACTAACGGAATAGCAAAAACATACATTCACTTGATGTATTCACTTTATTACATTCTCGTTATGCCGACCAACCTGTATAGTGGTTAAGGTGTTAGCCTCTAGATCAGAAGGTTCCCGGTTCGAATCCGGGTTCGGGTATGGATGTTTGTAAGCGTATACCAGCTCAGGTGTTGCTTCGTCATTTGAACATGGTTCAAAATTACGAAGTATAAATTGTTAGGGGCAATGATGGTCATCCCCCACTAGGGTGCTTTTTCACCAGTGGCCATCACTTCTGGCCTTGTAGTGGCCAATGACTTAGGTCAAAATGTGCCCGCCATTAGAAAAAAAAAACATTCACTTCATATATCTATAAATATATCATAGATTGTTGTGTATTTTGAAACTTATTGACATGAAGAAACCATTTATCACAAAATTTTAACTTCTCAAATACTCCAGTTTAATAAAGGTCGAATTAAAATAGTAAACACAAAAGTAATTTTTATTCCAAAGCAAGAGAATTTTAATGCTAATAAGACGAATCCCGGTTCAAAGATATAATTTAATGCTGTTTTCATTACACCGAATCATAATTAGAACAAGCTATTCGCAAAAAATTCGCTGAACTAAATTACTCTACACACTCACAGATAATGAAGACCAAATTTAAAGTGCCATTGAGTCGGGGAAAAGAGCTTCGGCCTCTCAAAGAATAGAAAATTTAACAGGAAACAGACTTTTTCTCAGCCGTACCTTCCCCTTGTTTGAACTATCACAAAGTCACCGTCTTCATTTTTTCCTTTATTATTTTTTAAGGAAGCAGAGCCGGGGAGGGGGAGAAGCTGCGGAAAAACCTCAAAAGATGAAGGAAAAAACACAAAATGTTGATCCTTTCTTCTCACTTTAAATTTCTTTTTCGTTGGAAATGTCTTTGTTTCAACTCAGAATCGATTCCGGCCTTCATTTCTTCATCTGATATTCCCTCAACTTCATCGAAAGAAAATAGGCCCGTCACATTAGCGAGACTTAGAAACCAGTTACAGCCAGGGAAATTAAATGCAACTTATTTCCCTGAAATTGCTTGATACAGAGGGAAATTGTTGGTGTTTACTCATAGTTTTCTCACAAGTGGAATTCAAATAAAAGAAGACGTGACCCGATTGTTAACGACGGTTTCAAAATTACGATTCCAGACAGCAGTGTTTTAAGCTTTTTACGTTTACTTTTTGCTACAGGGAAGCGGGACTTTATGTCTCAAACATTTACGGCAATGGTTATTTGTCAGTTGTCGTTACATTTCCCCGTTTAATGAGAAAAATACTGGAAGAATAATCTCAAACAAGAACTGGAAAAATATGAGTACATGAACTGATTTGTACACACCGTTCTTTTTAAAAAATAGTTTTCGCATTTAAAAAGATTGGCATCTATCATCACGTTCTTCGATTTTTGAGAGGCAAGAAGGTATTGAGAAATAAAACTATAAAATATTTAACTATCAGGGGAAATTATACAATGTGTAGCTGTATGTATACTTGAATATAAACTTTTCTGGTATCTTAGCGTCGAGGTAGGTTGGTAGGTATTTTAATTAACTTCGTGCTGGAGCAACATGATGGCTATTGGTGACGGTCCGTTATCAAACCCGAAGTGACAGATCCGAGGACACCAGAATAACTTTGCACCTGAGTCAGATTATGAGGTCACGCTTGAGCTTTTTAGCTTCGAGAACTGTCCTGTAGTGACAAACCTTTGGTCCAAAAACCTGTTCCAAATTTTCCCTAGTTCTGACCAAAACACAATTACTTGCATCTTCATTCCCCTTCCATGACGAGATATCTAGTCCTTATCAAAATTGTCCAGTCCATTTCTTCAAGGATTTCGTATTAAGATTACATTTACGTAAAAGGCTGACTCATTTCACGTAAATCATTCGAGCTGTTACATGCCATTATCCTTTATTTTAGACCAGAGCTTACACGATGATAAGCAATAAATGAACTAACGAAAATAAAAGTTAGCTTTTAAAAAATTTTATATTAAAATCCTACTCTCACAATACATATATAAGGTTTAAATCTAAATTCTAAAATCATAGAAAAAAATAATACTTAATATATAAATGTTCAAGTATGTAACTTATGAACTGTTCAAAATTTTAAATGAAAAAGACTAGAATATATACTTCTCGGATTGATCTAAGAATTTATAGAATGTCTTGTTAGAAACCTGGATTATAATTCTTATGGTGCGTTTAAGAATTAAAAATACATATATCTTATGTACTAGAAATGCATTGCAATAGATTCATTCATGTAAATGTGCAATCCGAATGCATTATAAATTTTTATTCGGTCCCTCTTCGGCCGTATGTTCCTTTACTGTTATTCGTATTTAGTGTTGACATAACTGATACGCCTGGAGTTCATTTAATATTCCTTTAACGTTATTTTTTCGTATAGTATATAGATGTGTTACAAATAGCTGAAATACAGAATAAAATGTAAGTTATCTAAACGTTAAGTTTAGGAAAACAGGAAAATGTTTTAAAGATAAAATAAAACATTATTCGAGTCGGAGATCCTTACGCTTTGTGGTATCTATATGCCTCTTTTTTACAGTATTTTTGAAAGATTAATACAACTTCAAGCTTATTTGCCATTGAAAGACGTATTCACGGAAATAATTTTGGGAGATGCAATTAGTGCCGAGAAACAACATGTTAAGTACGCTATACTTGCACAAAAGCCTGTCAACGTGCAAGAGGCATCTCGTATTCATGCACTTCATGTGTTTGAACTTTTACGAAAAATCCTAAAAAACTAGTAATCGACTCTCCAATTCCAATCACAACTGTTTCAGAATATTAATGACCACATTGATTTCAACTTCAAATTGCTCTCATTCATTATTTCGCGACAACTGTGTGCTGTTGATGTTGCGCTCATGGAGATCAAAGAGCAAAAGGAAAATATTTTCCCAGCGGCTTTCTCAATAACGCTCAAACATTAATTACACCACCGTTCAGCGTCTGGTGACTTACGAGTCCCTCGGCGTATGATTAATGAATCCTTCTTAGGAATCCTATAGGAGTATCTTTTGATTTCAGTCGCAGACACCCTTAAGTCTATTACAGAATACACCCAAGAGTAGTGATTACTGCAATCGAAGATTAAGGATAATGTATCACGAGTTCGTCTCAAACTTCGCCATAAATTATCGATGGTAAATATACCTTTTCAGGGTGAAACTGTGGTTCCCATTACATTGCAAAGCTGTCTGCCGAAGAACAGGTACACCATTAGTCGTAATTGTGACAGGTAACAGGAAATAATAGTGTCGGAGCTCCAAGAATTTCCAATTATTCACAGCTTTCAGAATCAGACCTTGCGCTAGTTTCCGAAGAATATTCGACTTTTCATTCAATGAAGAATATTTTATTTGTCCCGTTCCCTATAAAAGTACTTCTGTAATGCGTTTTAAAAATTGAAATTTTGCACATTGAGATTATTAAGTGGTAAAGTTGTATCGCTATAATTATAAGAAATCTGAGCTCTCCAAATTCGAATTGAATTTTTTCAAATGAAATTTGACTAAAAGATCATATTCTCTGAGACGTTCGTTGGTTAGATTTAGGGGTCGTTTGTGACTATAAAAATATAGAAATTATGAATGGAACTTTCATGTAAAGAAACAATAAGTAACCGGAATCTAAATGGGACAATCTGATGATGTTCTTATGGGCTATGTGAAATAGTTGCAAATTAAAACAGAATTATAAAATGGTAGAACATTTATTAAAAAAAAAAAAATTCAAATTTTATATTCTTGCAAGTAATATGGTTTAAACAAATACATTTGAAGAAAATACAGTATGTGTTAAGTTTTCATTTGATTGCATCAGCCACTAAATATTTCTTTAAAATATAGCTTTAAAATAATTTTTATTCATATATGTGTTGAGTTTCATAGCTCATTTATTTTATACTTAGTTCAAAATGTATAGTCTTTTAGCCTGACTGTTTAATACAGCTTTGGTTTTAAAATGCATTCAAGTTACAATCCGTCTTATTCTAAGATGATTCGCAAGCCGTTACAAAATCAAGAAACAGAACCTATAATTGAATTACGTTTATAAACAACATCCTTTAGAGTAATGCAAATTTTTCTAAATACAACTTTCATTTCACATTGATTTAAATGCATAAAGTCTATAAGAAATCGAACATACCAGTTGGAAAATTGAAATACATAAAGGGAAAGATTTTTTTTTCAATTCAATGTATAAATTATAAAACACGTTTCCCCATTACAATAGTTTCTTCATGTACCGATAAATAAAGTAATTTCTGAGTTGGAGTTGCAATAGAGAAATTAGTTTAATCTGCTTAACCTCAACATAAGAATGTGAACTTTGACTTATTGGATTACCGCTATGGCTAAGTCCAACTATTTTAAAGGTCCCTTTTTATAGCAAGAGTGTATTCTTTACGATGAAATAATCATTTTAAATAACATTAATGGATAATAGTACAGAGCACACAGAAATGTAGGCAAGATGTGTAATATATTTCCTTTTATAAATGCAGTTAGTGTTAGATTTGGAAAATTGTAGAGTATATTTCTCACAATTTAAACTAAATGTTTTATTTTTTGGAAAAAAGATTAACGATGGCTTTGAATACTTCATTCTAGAGAAGAGTTCAATATCAGGGTGAAATATGTTTTCGAAAACGTAATTTCATTTGTTCGTTCCGAAAAATCTTGTTTCTATTATATTTATCAGTCATAATATGCATGAAATTGTTTCTCTCACGAAATCTACTATTCCCCTAAGATTTATAGCTCCATTTTCTTGCTTAACACCGGATACCATTTAACGGAGTTTTCTAGGCTTGAAACTGCTACTGTTTTGTTTAAGGGAATGCATGTATTTCCCTATAGTAATCAACTACTATTATTCAAAAGGAAGATAACATGAACAAGTACTAATGCTAAGATGTACACTGTTTTTCTCGTTTCCAAAGTGCTTTAAATTACGAGAGCTACATATTCTACTTTACATGCATTATCTAAGGATTAAAGAAAAAATGTTAGATTGTCTGTGTTTTGCAATACGACTTTCCCTTATATTTTAATAAAGTGAGAAAACACGTCGCATTTTCGGGGATGTACTACAATCAATTTATAAACCCGTGCGAAATTTTATAACATCTAGCAACGAAATTTTAGGTAAAGTTGAGATAACTTAACACTGTGGAATCTACAAAATAAGGTTATTTTAATTAGTTTTGAATCTCAAACTCAATATCCAAATTATAAGGGATATACTTAATTACCATTTCAATCTAATTATTTATTTAAAAAATGTAACACATAAGTGAAAATATAAATATTTGTTTAAAATAAAAATTTACTAAAAACACGTATATGTTCTAAAATATACTTTCCTATTTTTACTAAAATACTTTTGTCGAGGAATTCCACAGAAATACTTTGATTAAAACTACAAATGAAAACATCACACAAATTAATAGGCTAAAAAGAATAATAATAATATAATAGGTTATGCATTATACCATGCATCCATGTTATGCATCCATGTTATACATTAGTCAACACGTACACTAATGAGAATTTAAAAACTAATAAATATAACAGGTATAGTGTGACCTTTATTAGATAAAAACGGATTTTTATTACATTGTTAAGATTTAATGCGCATACAACTAAAGTCAAGAAATACGAATCATTGCCCTTTGAAGAATATACATATACTGTCAAATTAAAAATGTTTCAAGCATTTCAAACTAAAATTGGAGCTATAAAATATGGATCAGTTAATTTGTAAAAATTGTAAGAATTAAATAAATTACTGTTAAGCGTATAAAATGTGAGTAAAGATTAAGGCAATCGAGACAAGTTCGATTGTTTCTCATCGTGAATACTGGTTTGATCAAAAATTATCACATCATCTTTCTGAGATTAAATTTATAGAAAATTTAAGCTAGAGTTTAGAATTTGTTATCATCATTTTCATAATCTTGTATATCGACGGCTTAGAACTGAAACACACAAAGTAAGAAACTTTATTCTTAGAAAACGAAGGGGAGAAATATACTTAACCTGCAAAACACGCGAAATGTGTTTCTCACAACTAAACTTTATGCAAAGAGACAAATAAAATGACTTGGTGGACTTGAAAAATCACCACATTCTGGTTTAGAAAGGCTAAAAAAGACACGCTTCGAAAGTTTTGGCTTAGTACGTTTTTCTTGCAAGCCGACAATATTGTAATCAACTTTCATAAGTACAAGCATCGTGTTAGAATTGCCCACGTATTTGGGAAAACAAGCTAACAATTATTACAGTTAAGAAATTATTATAACCAAGGCAATATTCATTTGTTTTTAAAATTTTGTGATCTTAGTTTGTAATTCACGAGTGCTCAGTCCCCACACACAGTCGAATTAATAAATCAGAAAAACTTTAAAACACGAATCATTACCGTGTTTCCAAAGCAATCTGGCTATATCTGACATTCAGGTTCAAAATACTATTCATGAAACAAAGCAAAGGAGACAAAGCATAGTGAAATTCTGAAAACAAAATGACACTGACTTTAAGAAAATCACTTATCACATGCTGTATATTACTAAAGTTCTAAGTTTGTGTCCAGTTATGTCAGACCCGTATTGCAAAACAATTTAAAATAGCCTAATATTATTTTAATTATCTGTAGGAAGCATCGACGTAAATGCCTCAACTCAAGACTAAATCCTGACCCTTTGACAGTAATTCCTATTCATATCTTGCTCCATACTGCCTGTCGTACTAGACGTCTAGAAAGGCATAATTACCCCGAAATCCCCAATGTTAAACTCCCAAAATGCTATAATGCTTCTGTGAAGACAAGGGTAGTTGATAGTGCAGCCCAATACAGGGATTTGGGGGAAAGCAAAGGGATTGGAGACCTTGTAAATCGGATCTTGGCGGCCAAAATATTGCAGCTCGGCGTTCTTTATGTTAACTCAGTGCAGCCATTAATCGGATCAAGTAAACGTTGAGTCATCAAAGCTGTTTTCCTATTTTCGCGTCAAGGAGCCATCTTCAAACTCTGAATGGGAATTGGAAAGGTAAAGACAGGTATCAGATAGATTTTACTGCTCGCCCACCTCTAGAGTTGTTGAGGATACTAGAGTGATTGAAGCAATTCAAATGTGAAGTCTCAAATCTAATGAATTTACTTTGAGAACAAAATGCAACCCGGCGTAACTCAATCTGTCTCCTAACGCCTGCACTTGCGTGGTTTGGTATGTCAGATAATGTCACAGCATTTAAGATACACTTACTACAGATAAAACAAGGTCGTTTTTAATTGCTTCAAATGTTAACTTGAAAACAAATATATCTTATGAGTAAAATAATTGGAATTTTATAAATTAACTTTTGTCGGTGGATAGCTCGCATGCAGCAGTTATATTATATTATATTACAGCCCGAGATAATAAAGGAGAGCTTAATCTTTTAACTTCAGCAGTTTCATGATTGCTAATTTTAAAGTCATCAGGTTGCGGTGCTGCATAAATTTCCTTTCAACTAGAGCGATTTTATCTCGACAAATTTCGTGGTCGCGTATTGCCTAAACAAACATAAAACCTCGGAATCGTTCCACCTTTTCGTCAATCATCGCATATTCTCCATCGATGCCTGCATTTATGCAATTTGAACTGAAATTAGCAAAGAAATCTCAAATAACTGCTATTTTGTCACGTTTCGTGTCTTCTCAGCTCATCGAAAATGCGATCAAATCTGAGCCATCGTAAAAAGAATAAAACCTATCATGGGACATGGTGGTGTAGAAAATATTCAGTCCATGTCCAGGTACACTGCCGTGCAGCGCATACAATCGCATGTATTTTAGGGATAGAGACGAAGAATGAAGAGGTAAAGCCTCACACGAGGGACTGGCTACCTTTGGTCAATAAACTGTCTTATCTTGCAAGCGAAGAAAGTCAGGGTATTCAAAGCACTTCATTATCAAAGGTGACATTGTTAAACTCAACTATTGATAATATAAGTTTTTTGTCGTAAATAGAATTTCAGGACAACTTCCTTTTAGATCCAAGGGGTGCGTAGCTATCCCGAGTTAGGAGTACCAGGTTAAACATGTGTATTTTGTCAGTGTGTATGGATGAGGTCATTTCGGTTCCCAAGCACAAGCAACTTTGAGGCCGATTGTCTTGATTATTCTAATATTCACTGACCACATAATAAAAACACTCTCAATATATTTTGGTGACACACTGCAATCGTCCCTATTTTTAGTATTGACAAGTGATAAAGAAGTAAATAGGAAACACATCCGATGACTGCTTTCGAAAGGGGGAACTGTGCAAAACGCAAGCGGTGAAAATATTTATGTCAAATTATTAGCACAAAAACAAATTTTGAAAGAAAAATGCTTCATGTAGTTTAGATATTTTATGAAAAATATAAATTAAACAATTGCATGTTTCTTTCTTTGAGATTGTTCTATTATATAATACCCAGACGGGTGCCTAGTGTGTGAGTCATCACTGTTTTGTCATGAATTTTTAATTTTGAAGCTAAACTATTTTTATTATGAAAAACTACTGTAGAATGAAAACATAGTTTTTTTAGCGAAAGTATTAAATACCATTAACCGTTAAACTATGTAATAAGAAAATATAACTATTATATTGTAATATTGGGAACAATTGGGCATATGTTATTAGGAAATCTAGGTTTTTAGTAGAGATATGACAACCTGAAATTTATTTCTTCAGTTTGCGAGATAATATATACCAACAGTGTGAAAAGAGGAATCTGAGTATTGAAGAGGGGGAATACCTTGATATTAAAAAGGAAAAGACCAACATTGGGTAGAAAAAAATTCAATGCGTAAGATTTTGAAATACACTCAAACGTCCATGTAAATTTTGGGACAAGGCAAATAAGATGAAGAATTTAAAAACGTTTTTATTGCATCCTGCATTTTATTTAATCTTATTGTTTTTTCGTTACTACGAGGAAAAGTTTTTTAGAAAAAACAATCATGCGTTACCTAAATTGAAATGAAAAATGTTAGATACAAAATATGACTAAAATGTAGAAGACTTGAAAATGTAATAAAAAATAATGTTATTTACCCAAATACCGGTACAAAATATATTTTATGCTTCATAAAATCTAGTATGTGTTTAAGGAATGACTACCCTGATGAATCAATAAAATATTATAAAATACCCATTGAGGTTTAAAAACATTTAATCCTTCAAATAATACAATGAATTCCAGTTTTCTAACAGTTAATTTTATCAATACAGTGAAACCAATCTTAGTAAATATCAAAATTCATACCAGCAGAGCCTATTTTTCTGTATTTGTAAGTATATTTTAGAGATGTCTACATGAAAGTGCAATACTTTAGTATTTATTAAATGAACAACCAGCAACGTAATATGCCTACTACAACCATTCATCCTAAATAATAAGTATAATCATTTCAGGCTTAAAATATATAGTAGTTTGCATACATAATACATGAAAACTGTGCGGAGGTATGTTCAAAATAATTTTAAAACAGAACGCTTGCGCGTGCGTTTTTATTTAAACTTAATAGCCTTCAACTCATAAATAAAAATGTAAATATAGGATTCATTAACACAGTGTCTTATCAGCAGTTAGAAGTTATGTAAAAGTTTTTGATGATTTGTCAGTTGTCCTACTGTCATTTTTTGCTACAGAGAGGTTCATTTAACCTGACCTACTGTCTAAAGTGGATGCCGAGCATGCATACCAGGATACAAACTCAGTGACTGTTGAACTGGGGGACAGTTATCTAACAATTCGCCATCCAAGCTGACTTGAATAGGGTTAAGAATAAATGTCTAGTTTCTTACATAACTTCTAGATTTTAAGTCATTTATAAAGAAAACTAATTTATGTAGCATTGAACGTACTGAAATTATTTTAATTTAGTGAAATTCACTTTGTATCCCTTATTTCAGAAATCAATGGTATGTTTCAAATGAATTAACTTTATATCATATTTATAGAACTCCATAATAATACTTATAGAAATTTAGTTACTGCTTTTGCATTTTAAATACATTTTCAGAATGCTTATCTTTAAGTGAAAGCGCATCAAAATTTTGAACCTTTCGGTGTGAGAGTAAACATTTAGAGTTAAGTATAAGATCATTCCATTAAAAATAAAATACAGAAGAGGTAAGAATAATTTAATTAATGCTTGCAATATATACATTTATAAAGCAAACTGAAAATTTATTTTTGATACTTCATATTTCCATGACGTTGTAACCCTATTTCTAAATTATTCAATCATAATTTATAGTGCTTTTTTATGTTATCAAGCATTCAGGAAACTATGTGAAAATTCTTACCTGCTAAAGGAAAGGTCCATAGCAGCAACACGCATAGAAGGCTACTTCTGTGAAATCCATGGTACCAACAAACAGTCCGTTGGCTCATGCACCTCAGATTACCTGATGTTATCATGGTTGAGTTGTAGTTCAAGATATTAGTTCAACTGTCAAAAAGTACAGAAATGTTACCAAAAATGCATCTCCAAAAACATCCTTCTGTTTTCCGAAGAATTTATAACTGTAGCTTTCTTCTTTTAATAGAACCTAATTTAATAATTTCTTTCAACAATGTGTTATATACAAACTATAGCATTTGATGCAAATGCCTTCACTAACAGTAGTTGACTTTCAAAACACAAACGCCGTGCCAGGGAACCCACGTTTTCCTCTCAAGATAGTTCAGTTAGGAAGTACGTCAACTTTGGCACTTTTCGCTTCACTATGAAAGATAGTTTTTTCAAGTGCGTTGTTCAGCGTCACCTTTAACATAATGGCTTCTTTACTTTTAGAGTTAAAAATTAAAACTGTCCGATTTCAAGATTTAACTTATCTCCTTACAAGAAAGCACACGTATTCTTACAAACGCATTAACTGTACCATTGTTTGACTCGGCAGTACTCTTATATCGACTACACGCAGCGACACCGAAGTATTTTACACCGAACACATCTACCTACACATTCAAATGAACAGATATCAAAATCAAGACGCGTTCCTTAAAAGCACATTCGAAACACCGGCTTCAGTCATTTATCAAACTCAAAAATATCATCTGAACCACATGTTCTTTCATGTCCGAATCGGATTCAGAAGCGGGAGAACTTCACAGCACATCCACGAAAGCGAAACCACCAACTTCGCCCACAAGGTTGAAACTTTGTTGTCAACTTTCCGGCTCACAGCGAGGCTAAATATATTTTGCCCCGCGGGTCATCCGCGAAAACGCGTCGTTGAGAAAAGTTTGCAAACTTTTCTGTGGGACGCTCAAGCACCACCAACTGTCAGTCACGCAAATATCAACACCGAATGAGTCCAGTTGAAGCCGCGCGATTCAAACCGCTCGCTCCGTGGCGCGCTCTTCCATGTCATGAGCTTCAGTACCTGGAGTGATGCACTACGTTTGTGGAGAGACCATACGTCGTTGCCGGACTGCTTGCCTCTCTGAGTTGGGGTATGGGCTTTTTATAGGAGCATGGCAGTGTGGGAGGCAAACAATCCTACTGCTATGCGCAGGTCCTTATCGATCGCTCTCCGAGCAGTCGATCTTTGTGTGGACACTTCAGGGACAACCCCCATTCACTTAGGCCTCTGTCCCTTTCCTAGCCGGCTACCCTGGCGCAACTTTTCCGACGAATTCATTATAAACGCATCCGACCCGTTTCGAAAGAATGCTGGATTCAAAGCGTTGCGCCAGTTGCGGGGAGTGCAAACATGTACTCAAAATAAGGGAATTAAATCACTGGAAACTTTTGTTTAAGACGGTTTTGGGTTTGTAGCGTTGGAATTTTTGGCTTCGGTTTGTCACTCTATGGTCATTTTTGATGGACGAAGTTGATTTAGACGGGATATATGTCACGGTTTTCGAATGAACTCGAAGTTGTAAATGTTAATGTAATTTTATCTCAGAAGATATTACAAACATGTACTCAAAATAAGGGAATTAAATCACGGGAAACTTTTGTGTAAGACGGTTTTGGGTTTGTAGCGTTAGAATTTTTCTCTTCGTTTTGCCACTTTATGGTCATTTTCGATGGACGAAGTTGATTTAGACGGGATCTATGTCGCGGTATTCGAATGAACTTGAAGTTGTAAATGTTAATGTAATTTTATCTCAGAAGATATTGCAAACATGTACTCAAAATAAGGGAATTAAATCACGGGTAACTTTTGTTTAAGATGCTTTGAGTTTGTAGCGTTAGAATTTTTGGCTTCGGTTTGCCACTCAATTATCATTTTTGATGGACGGAGGCGATTTAGACCGGGATCTACGTCGTGGCATTCGAATGAACTCGAAGTTGTAAATGTTAATGAAATTTTATCTCAGAAGATATTGCAAATATGTAATCCAATAAGAGAATTAAAACACGGGAAACTTTTGTTTAAGAGGCTTTGGGTTTGTAGCGTTATAGAATTTTTGGCTTCTGTTTGCTACTCTATGATCATTTTTTAATGGACGAAGGCGATTTAGACTGGGATCTATGCCGTTGCATTAGAATGAACTCGAAGTTCTAAATATTAATGTAACTTACTAAATTTATTTTGTGTTTTCAGTATTAGAATCTGTAACTTTGTTTTGTCATTCTATGGTCTTTTTTGATGGACGAAGGAGAACTGGACCGACATCTATGTCGTGACGTTAGAAAGAAAAAGTAAAAAAATTGCAAGTGCTAATGTAACTTTATTTCAATGTGATTACTAAAGATATTTTGTGTTTGCCGTACTAGAATCTTTAACTTTGATTTACCACTCAATTGTAATTTTTGATGAACGAAGGCAAATTAAACCGGGATCTATATCGTGGCGTTAGAAAGAAAAACTAAAATAAATTGCAAATGTCACTGTAACTTTATCTCAGCAGATCTTTACTAAAGATATTTTGGATTTGCAGCATTAGCATCTTTGGCTTCAGTTTGTTTTCTGTGATTATTTTTGATGGACGAAGAAAAATTAGGCTGGTATTATTCGGTTGTTGATAGACGAACGCGAAATATACCGGTATCTATATTGCAGCATTAAAATGCAAAATGTTAATATAACTTTATTTCAGAGGATATGAACCAAAGATGTTTTGGGTTTTAAAACATTAGAATCTTTGACTTTGTTTTGACACTCTATGGTCATTTTTTTGATGGACGAAGGTAAACTAGACCGGGAACTATATAGCATATAGAAAGAAAAACACAAAAACTTCGAAAATGTTAGTGTAAATTTCTCAGAAGATGTTTACTACAGGTTGTTTGGTTTTTAAACTGGAAAGGAAAACTCAGATTTTAAAAATATAAATGTAACTTTATCTCCAAAAGATATTTACTACACAAATTTTAGGTTTACGGCATTGGAAAGGAAAGCTCAAAGCATTCGAAATATTAATTTTATTGAACTACCTCAAGAGATATTTACTAGATATATTTAACTCACTTTGAAGATATAAACTGTTATGTACTTGCCCTTGATTACTTCTAGCAATAATTGTCGTAGTAATTGTTTTCTATTTACCTGAATTTCACTTGGAATTATTTGAGAAAATTAAATCGAGAGTGTGTCACTTGAAGTTTTACCTTCTAATGGTGTTTACTCAATGCGATTAGTGTAAATATTTTTCTAAATGTAATCCTATTACTTTAGATATATAATTTACATCATTCATCTTATATTAACTAATCAAGAATTGTATTATTTAATATTTGGAATAGTTTATAGGCATAAAAAACATATACCTTTGATGGGCTCCTTAACAGCACGATAGTCAGATTTTGTCTAGGTTTCTAAACACCATTCAAGAAAGATAGCAAATTATTTACTTCCGTCATACTGTTAGATATAAATAACTTCCAATCCAGGAATTAATTTGGGAAGCAAATTAAGGATTTTTATAATTTCAGAACTTTTCTTCGTGTAATTTTATACAACTACCATCGGACAGTCATTTAATTATTATCTTTTTAGATTGTCATTTCCAGATGTTCATATATTAAGAAAAAAGAAATAATGCTCAAAAAAATTGTCTACTCTGAAAGTATTCTAAGCTCCAAGAAATCATATTTATAACTTTAACACACTCGTGTTCCATCATCACAGTTCCCCGAATGTCTTAAGATATTCAAAAATATTCTCCGCTACGTTTCTTTTAAAAAAATCAGTTTCTCTTGCAAGAAGAAAAATTATAAATCAATAATTTTCTTGTAGAACATACAACGTCCCAATAAATTAAGCATTTTCAATTACTTTTCTCGTAGATGGAAGTTCTGTAAAATACACAAGTAGCTTCAAATTAACTCAAAAAAATATTTAATTAGTTCAAAAATGCGTCTTAACTTTTAAATACAATATCACCTAAATTATCGGAAATGTTTAGTAGAAGCTACTACTTGATGAAAGCACTAATTTCACACATTATTCTTCAAATCTAAAAAAATATATAGCACAACTGTTTCAGATACTAACATGTAATATTATCTCTTATCTATCTCTTATCATACTACCTTCTCTTATACAACTCATCCGTCGAGCCTAATTCATTATTAATACATCCGACCTATTTTGAAATATTTACTAAGCTTATACCTATTTACCCCGCCATGTTTCTTGACGAGATATCTTGTCCATCAAGTTCGGACCAATTTTGCTGATGACGAGATATCTCTTTATAAAGATATTACCTATTTATTTATGATGACGTATTCACAATATAGTAAGTTTTCTTCTAATGACGAGATTTCTCGTCCGTCAAGATCTGGTCAGTTTTTTTTCTAATGAAGAGATATCTCGTCCATCAAGAACTTGGTTTCATTATGACCTGACTCCTCTTCCAAACAAGCACCAAGAAGTTCAATGTTTATTATTCACTTGTAAACAAATTTGACAAGTAATACGGAAATAACTATATTTAGTTAAAATAATTAGTTGGAATATTTAACATGAGTATGATTTAATAAAGATGTTAATTTCACTAAAGAAATAATTTTAGTGTATCACATCTTTACATGAACTGCGTCACGCTGTCGCTATGAACCTACTTTGATGAAGAATTATTATTCACAAGCCAACTTTGTGGCCAGCACGGCATTGCCCATGACAGTTCTTTTCGTGGGGTCAGATGTGACCACTTTTCGCTAACGCTCGCCAACTCCCGGTGATTGCTACGTATTCCCATTTGGTTTTCTTCGCAAACGAACTTCACATAGGCAACGCCGTGATGGCCTCGAGGTGGCTATTATCAACAACATAAATCAAAACACGCTAGAATATGAAAACTTGTCATGGTTCTAAAGGCTTTAGGACGAAAAACTCTTGTGACGTCAGCGGTGGAAAATCGCAAAATCCTTCCCTTCTTCTTTCGAGGTAGGGATGACGTCACATTACGGAGATAAGAACGAAAGGTGAAGAAACTAATAAATTAATTTTAAAATGTTCTAGATTAAATTTAAAAATTTCTTTGCAACACAAAACTCGCTATAAATTAGGACTGTGCCAAATTTAATTATTGTAGTGCCATAAATTTGTCAGGGCACTGCGTACAGAGATACAGACAGACACTTCCTTTTATACTAATAGAGATTTCACTGCGTGATAAGAATTTCAAAGGATATAAAAAGGGATAAAAACATACAAGCGAATGCTTCAAACTTAATGTCTTTGCAGAAAATTATCTCCGCCAGGGAATCGGAATTGCGACTTAAGACGTGTACCGTTCGTGATTCAGTGTGAAAAACCTAAGAACCCGAACATTTTATAATAAGTTTAACTCATAAAAACGCAAATTTAGAAGCATTACATTTTTATGTGTGATTTTAAGTTCCATTTCTCTTTGGAATTTTTTTGGGTTTACGATTTTTTCTAAGCAGCATAATTTAACACCCAGTTCAATAAATAAGAAATTTAAATAACATATAAAGTATGTGGATATAGGTCGTATTATAACGAAGCAGACTGATTATTAAGATACAATATAACTATATTCTGAATATTAATTACCAATTGTGGAGTCAAGGTTGATACCACAGAGCTTTGTGGAGCATAAAGTTAAAAGAAGAGAAAAGTATGTAAGAACCGGTAATTCAGAGAGTGTGAAATGTGCACAGTCATGTATTTAAGTGTTGGTTCACAGGCTTCTGAGAGTGAAATGCACTGGCATTAAACTAATAATTATTTCAGTGTCTGTTAACTATATCGAAGCAAGACAAGCAAATATAGAAAATGTTGAAGCATAGTGTTTCGTGACTTAACCACATATTATTTCGGTAACATATAAAATTAGTAAAACCTACTAAATTAGAATAGTTCAACATTTAATACATAGTATAAGGATGTAAGATTTGACAGTGCTATGCCAAGCAATGTTCTATTAGTTAAAGAACGGACATGTACATTCATAAGGACATATTTTTACTCTCTTGAAGGAAAGATATACACTTACGGCAGGGCTCGAAATACCCGGTGCACAGGTGCATTGTGCACATGAAAATATAACTGTGCACCTAATGTTTTTCCGCTAGGTGCACGCAATGCACCTAACGTTTAAAAAGAAGGGGGAGACGTGTTTTATATTATTTTGATGCTTGAACAAAATATTAGTAACGACCTCTCTAGCTCTAAAGGAACATAATTAAAATTACTAAATACACACTATGCGAAAACAAAATCTCTGGGACATATATCGCTGGGTTTATACAGGAAGAAGGTTTACTCGTACCATGCCCCCAGAACTTTCGGATGATCGAAACATTTTCCATGTAGCTCTGTTGAAGCGAATGTCGCGACAGCCGTGCGACAAAGAAGGGAGAATTTAGATGTTTAAATATTTTTATTTACTATATACTATTAACCTATCTAAACATACCCCCAACTAATAATGTAATTTACATGACATTAATGCTCTTATATTACGTTTTTTTACATGTGGTCCTAAAATAAAACCTGTGCACCTAATTTAAAAACTGAGGTGCACCTGTACTAAAAAATCTATTTCGAGGTCTGACTTACGGTAGTTAGAGGAATCGAACGTGCACCCCTTACATGTTGCTAGCACAGTTGGGCAGTGGCAAAAGTCACTGAGCTACATTGAAAAATAATGAAGAAAGATAGCAGTAAAGCTAGTTAGATAGTAAGTTGAATTGACGTCGCACTGCATCGATTCAACGTACTATTGGTGACTATCCAGTATCCGATGAAAACACCTCGCCACTTTGAACAACAGTCAGATGACGAGGTCACACCTAAGATCGCAACCCGATCTCTACACTTTCTAACCGCACCAAAGTGAGCACATATTAAAAGCGTACCAACAGCCAAATACAAGACGGTATGGGGTTAGATCGAGTGTCGAACACACAACCCTCCGGTTGCTAATTCGCTGATCTTCCAACTGGGCTACTTCTGGCCGATAGAAGTAAATAAAGTCCTCTTATTTATCAAGAGGAATAAAGACCAGTCACATTGGAAAACAGAGTTTTTTCTGTACATGTGCAAGACAAAAACTACATACACAATCAGAAATTACCAACTAAAACTCAACATTGGTTTCGGCGTATATATAATTCACGCGCATATATAAGGCTATACATATACAGAAAAGAGATAACTACGACACTTATTACACGCTATCACTACTGTTTCATACTTGCATAGAATATCGCCAAGTGACTTTCCTCTTTTGTTACGAAAGCTTTTATTTGCAAAATATCTATTGCGAGCGGATCATCCGTCATTTGTCAGAATGTCTCTTGGAAGTAAAAAATAATCCACTTTTGAGTGTGCATCTGGATATCGATAACGGAAAGCCACACCCGCTCTTCGCAGCAGGTGGCTGGAAAGAGAATGCCACCCAAGAGAAATCTCAACTTGGCCATAAAAAGTCCATTCCGGTGCGTGTGAGCGTGGCTTCCCAGAATTAGAATGCTCCCTGGTCCTCAACAGGAAAGGGCTGTGGAGTGCAATAAAATATTTGCCTACATAAACCACCTCGTAACCTTATGATACTATCTCTAATTCAAAGCTTCATTCCACTGTATCGAATCCCTTAAAATGCTTTATTTACTCGTTATATTATAGATGCTGTAATCCTTCAATCCTTCAATAAACATTCTCTCATTTGATAGTATAGTGTTTAGGAGTAATGTCAATAGAAGGCGATATTGAAGGGTTCCCACCAACTCTTAAAAGTCTAAAACTACACGTTTTTGTTATGATCACAATGCATTTATATGAGGATTGTAATCTACAGTAATTTTTGCGATGCTTTATATACTCGTTATGTTATATATATACTCATCCTTAAAACCACCAATATTCTCTAGTCTTTAGGAGTGATCTCAATGGGAGGTGAGATAGAATATTCCTATCTCTTCCATCAATTCTTAAAAAACTAAAAGTACACGTGTTTTCGTTTTGATCATAATGCATTCATATAAGGATAGTAATCTACAATAATTACAGTAATGCTTTATATACTCGTTTTAAGGTTTCCCACCAACTCTTAAAACACTGAAGGTATACGTTTTTGTATTGATCGCAATGCATTCAAATAAGGATAGTAATCTACAGAAATTCCAGTAATACTTTACATACTCGTTATAGTATACGTACTTTCATCTATCAACACACCAATATTCTCTCATTTGATAAGCTAATGTTTAGAATTGATCTCAATGGGAGGTGAGATAGAAAGGTTCTCTTACCAACTCTTAAAAAACTAAAAGTACACTTCCTTGTTTTGATCACAATGTATTCATATACGGATAGTAATCCACAGTAATTCCGGTAATGCTTTACATACTCGCTATATTATACATACTCTCATCCTTCAATCCACATGTATTCTCTAATTTGATACTCTAGTGTTTAGGAGTGATCTCAATGGGAGGTGAGATAGAATAGTTCTATCTTTCCCACCAACTCTTAAAAAACTAAAAGCACACGAGTATTTGTTTTGATCTTAATGCATTCATTTATGGATAGTTATCTACAGTATTTCCAGTAATGCTTTATACACTCGTTTTAAGATTTCACACCAACTCTTAAGGGCACTGGGAAGTCACAATTCTTCAAAAAATCGAATTTTTGATTTCAACTGCATTTAATAGAGGGCACAAATACGAATCGATTGATGTATCACTTATTACGTAAAATGCATTTTAAGTTACTAAAATTAAATTTTGAAATTATCCTTTTTGGTTTCGGCTTTAGGTTTGAAGTTTCGGTATTGCCGACAATGGATAATATTTTTTATAATATTTTTTATTTTTAGTATATTTTTGTATAAATATACATTTTAATCGATTGGAAACAGGTTTAACTGTGAATGTTATTATATTTAACCGATAATTTTGTTTACTTGTGCTTTGAAAAGTTCTTATCGAAAAGGTAAGGAGATGCTTTTTTGTCGTTTTCTCAAAATGATAAATTTTTGTCTTCAGGTGCGCTCTGTGAAAAAACTATTAAAGCTATCAGTCTAAAATTTTGCATACATATGTATTTCTATTTGGTAATTATGTTCAAATATAAACTATTGAGGAAATATGAACAAAAAAATTTTGATTGGGTAATTAGTAGGTATAAAATCAAAACTTTTTCATAAATTGACTTAAATTGTGTCTAAAATTTTTTTTTCTGGTTATTTTTAACAAATAAAACTTTAATGAATTCAAGAAACATTTCTAATGACAGGGGAAGATGTTGCTACTCAATATATATTAAAGTTTTTTTATAGAGCGCACCCAAAGTGAACTCACTGTATTGAATTTTTTTTCCACCGAGTTCTGTATAAATGCTCTCTACAAAATATTTTGTCTTTTAAAATTTTTATTTTTAGCTTGAATTACTATTAAAATGCATAACAAACATGTGTGCAAAAATTTATATTGATACTTATAATAGCTTAAATTTTATATGCATTCGAATATTGGTCACATTTTCATGATTTCTGGCCTTTGATGACTTCCCGGTGCCCTTAAAAAACTAAAGGTATACGTTTTTGTGTTGATCCCAAAGCATTCATAAAATGATAGTAATCTGCAGTAATTCCAGTAATGCTTTACATTCTCGTTATAGAATACGTTCTTTCATCTGTCAATCCACCAATATTCTCTCATTCGATAAGATAATGTTTAGGATTGATCTCAATGGGAGATGAGATAGAAGGGGTTCTACCACCAACTCTTAAAAAACTAAAAGTACAAGCGTTTTTGTTTTGATCACAATGCAATCATATATATATACATGAGGATAGCTATCTACAGTAATTCCAGTAATGCTTTACATACTCTTATATTATATATACTTTCATCCTTCAATCCACCAATACTCTCTCATTTGATAATCTAATGCTTAGGAGTGATCTCAATGGGAGGTGAGATAGAAGGATTCTCCCACCAATTCTTAAAAAACTAAAAGTAATCGTTTTTTGTTTTGCTCCCAATGCATTCATATAAGGTAATAGTAATTCTAGTATTGCTTTACATACTCGTTATATTATACTATATACTATCATCCTTCAATCCACCAATATTTTCTAATTTGATACTCTAATGTTTAGGGGTGATCTCAATGGGAGGTGAGATAGAAGGATTCTCCCACCAATTCTTAAAAAACTAAAAGTAATCGTTTTTGTTTTGCTCCCAATTCATTCATATAAGGTAACTAGCAAAATACCCGACCTTACTCGGTTTTAATTGGTTTACTCAAGATTGAAGAGATAATCAAAATATATAATGACTTACGTTTTTTGTAGAATAAAATTTATTTTAACATCTTTCGCCATCTTTATATTTTCTACAACTTACTTTGGACACAAATCCTACACATGCATATCCATTCATGTAATACATTTCACATACATCTCACAATTGCTGTATGACAAAGCTACAAAATGACGAAAGGTGATACTAAGGTTACTACTATAAAAGACGATTTATAGGAAGATTTGGAATTCCCTTTCTTAAGTTCTTTTCATGTTCAACTCAATTAATTAAAATTACGATTTACGGCGAGTTCTCTCGCAATCATAGTCAACAAAATAATATTTTTTTACTTGTGGCTCTCTTGCCTCCGGTATGCGACATTGTGAAATTTTGCAATCTTCTCCTGTCATTATTACAACGAATTTTTTAATGTTGGAAAAAGTTCCAGTTTGGATTAATAAACATAATTATTCTTTCAATAATGGCATTATTCCTTAAATAACGGCATTATTCTTTCAATAATGGCATAACTACACTTACAATTTACTGAAAATTTATACTGACTTACCTAACATTTTTAAGTCTAATACTTTGTGGTGCTGTTGCGTGTGATGAGAAGGAAAACACATTTATTAAAATAATAAATATTTAATACAGGAAACAGCAAAGTAAAACAAAATAAAAGATGTCGCAAAAAATTGTTCGAAATATATTAATTTGTGATTCAATTTTATCTCTTGATCTCGCACAGTTGCCACAACTTACAACTAAAAGTGTACAAAATTTAGAATTGTGAAATTAATTCAGAGCGAAAGAACCAGAAAAAATATCACTGCTCGCGCGATCTAGTTCATTCTCGTTTCATTGAAAAATATCGTCTGTCCCAAATATTCGGAAATCGTTTTCATTGCGCAAAGAATAAAAATAAGACTCGAAATAAATGAAGTATCAGAGATGAAATTCCATAAACAAAATAATAATTTTTTGAAGAATAATTACTTTTTCAGCAGTACTGGTAAAGCAATCGAAGTAATCGTACTATTCAATAGACATCCCAATTTTTCTTGCACTATGCGACATTGTGAAATTTTGCAATCTTCTCCTGTCATTATTACAACGAATTTTTTAATGTTGGAAAAAGTTCCAGTTTGGATTAATAAACATTATTATTCTTTCAATAAAGGCATTATTCTTTCAATAACGGCATTATTCTTTCAATAACGGCATTATTCTTTAAATAACGGCATTATTCTTTCAATAATGGCATAACTACACTTAAAATTTACTGAAAATTTATACTGACTTACCTAAAATTTTTAAGTCTAATACTTTGTGGTGCTGTTGTGTGTGATGAGAAGGAAAGCACATTTATTAAAATAATAAATATTTAAAACAGAAAACAGCGAAGTAAAACAAAATAAAAGATGTCGCAAAAAATTGTTCTAAAGACATTAATTTGTGATTCAATTGTATCTCTTGATCTCGCACAGTTGCCACAACTTACAACTAAAAGTGTACAAAATTCAGAAATGTGAAATTAATTCAGAGCGAAGAACCAGAAAAAATATCACTGCTCGCGCGATCTTGTTCATTCTCGTTTCATTGAAAAATATCGTCTGTCCCAAATATTCGGAAATCGTTTTCATTGCGCAAAGAATAAAAATAAGACTCGAAATAAATGAAGTATCAGAGATGAAATTCCATAAAAAAAAAAAAATAGTTTTTTGAAGAATAATTACTTTTTCAGCAGTACTGGTAAAGCAATCGAAGTAATCGTTATATTCAATAGACATTCCAATTTTTCCAAAACTACCAAATTATGGTTGATTTAAGTATACTTACTAGGGTGTTTTAGCATGAAACTCAACTAAATATTCAAATAAAGAAATTTTTAATATTGCATTCACTAAACTAATAGATAATGTATAAAATAAAATACGATGCAATTAAATATCTGGAATACAATTCATGTGATGGGTACACAAACACACTAACACAAAATCGAGCATAGAACAGAAAGACGGACAGACAGACTTTCGCAACAAATGCAACTCACTAAATGAAGATAAGTACTCACTGTATGCAAATTTTCATGAAAATATCTTAAACCGCGTGGGTGTATAGGGCACAACATACAGACAGACAGACAGACAGACACCAAATGAGAAAAAGGCGGATTCGGCATCAGAAGGGTCCAAAACGGATAGAAAACTTGAAATGGGTCGAAAATATTGAATGTACAAACAAACACTCCATTCTTATTTATATAGATAGTAATTCCAGTATTGCTTTACATACTCGTTACATCTATATAAATAAGAATGGTGTGTTTGTTTGTACATTCAATATTTTCGACGCATTTCAAGTTTTCTATCCGTTTTGGACCCTTCTGATGCCGAATCCGCCTTTTTCTCGTTTGGTGTCTGTCTGTCTGTCTGTATGTATGTTGTGCCCTTTACACGTCCACGCGGTTTAAGATATTTTCATGAAAATTTGCATACACTGCGTACTTATCTTCATTTAGTGAGTGGCATTGGTTGCGAAAGTCTGTCTGTCCGTCTTTCTGTTCTATGCTCGATTTTGTGTTAGTGTGTTTGTGTAGACATCACATGAATTGTATTCCAGATATTTGATTGCATTGTATTTTATTTTATACATTATCTAATAATTTAGTGAATGCAATTTTAAACATTTCTTTATTGTTATATTTAGACGAGTTTCATGCTAAAACACCTGAGTAAGTATACTTAAATCAACCATAATTTGGTAGTTTTGGAAAAATTGGAATGTCTATTGAATATTACGATTATTTCGATTGCTTTACCAGTACTGTACTGAAAAAGTAATTATTCTTTAAATTTTTTTTTTTTTTTTTTTGGAATTTCATCTCTGATACTTCATTTATTTCGAGTCTTATTTTTATTCTTTGCGCAATGAAAACGATTTAAAGAATATTTGGGACAGACGATATTTTTCAGTGAAACAAGAATGAACAAGATCGCGCGAGCAGTGATATTTTTTCTGGTTCTTTCGCTCTGAATTAATTTCACATTTCTAAAATTTGTACACTTATTGTTGTAAGTTGTGCCAACTGTGCGAGATCAAGAGATAAAATTGAATCACAAATTAATATCTTTAGAACAATTTTTTGCGACATCTTTTATTTTGTTTTACTTTGCTGTTTCTTTTTTTAAATATTTATTATGTTAATAAATGTGTTTTCCTTCTCATCACACGCAACAGCACCACAAAGTATTAGACTTAAAAATGTTAGGTAAGTCAGTATAAATTTTCAGTAAATTTTAAGTGTAGTTATGCCCTTATTTAAAGAATAATGCCGTTATTTAAAGAATAATGCCTTTATTTAAAGAATAATGCCGTTTTTTATAGAATAATGCCGTTATTTAAAGAATAATGCCGTTATTTAAAGAATAATGCCTTTATTGAAAGATTAATAATGTTTATTAATCCAAACTGGAACTTTTTCTAACATTAAAAAATTCGTTGTAATAATGACAGCAGAAGATTGCAAAATTTCACAATGTCGCATACCGGAGGCAAGAGTGCTACAAGTAAAAAAATATTGTTTTGTTGACTATGAGTGCGATAGCACTCGCCGTAAATCGTAATTTTAATTAATTGAGTTGAACATGAAAAGAACTTAAGAAAGGGAATTCCAAATCTTTCTATAAATCGTCTTTTATAGTAGTAACCTTAGTATCACCTTTCGTCATTTTGTAGCTTTGTCATACAGCAATTGTGCGATGTATGTGAAATGTATTACATGAATGGATATGCATGTGTAGGATTTGTGTCCAAAGTAAGTTGTAGAAAATATAAAGATGGCGAAAGATGTTAAAATAAATTTTTATTCTACAAAAAACGTAAGTCATTATATATTTTGATTATCTCTTCAATCTAGAGTAAACCAATTCAAACCGAGTAAGGTCGGGTATTTTGCTAGTACTATATACTCTCATCCTTCAATCCACCAATATTCTATAATTTGATACTCTAATACTTAGGAGTGATCTCAATGGGAGGTGAGATAAAAGAGTTTCCACCAACTCTTAAAAAAAAATAAAAGTATACTTCTTTCTTTTGATCACAATGCATTCATATGATGTAATAGTAATCTACAGTAATTACGGTAATGCTTTATATAAAGTACTTGTCGCATTATATATAATCTTATCCTTTAATCTACCAATATTCTCTCATTTGATATTCTAATGAGTGATCTCAATGGGAGGTGTGAAATATTGGTTCCCACCAATTTTAAAAAACCTAAAATTACATGTTTTTGTTTTGTTCCCAAAGCATTCATATCATATAATAGTAAACAGTACTGTACTTCCCGTTAATGCTTCAAAATGCTTTATATACTCATGTTTTATATACTCTTATCCTTCAATTAACCATTGTTCTCTCAGTTGATATTGTAATGCTTAGGTAGATAGGTATTTTAATGAATGTCTCACTAGAGCAAAATAACGATTGACAACCGTCCGGGATCAAACTCAAAGTAAAATATTTGAGGACAACACCATAACTTTGAACCACCGTCAGATGATGAGGTCACGTCTAATCTGGCACCCCACTCTCCAAACTTCCACACCACGCCATGTAATGTATTCTCTTAAAAATAAAAGTGCACACTTTTGCTTTGTTCAAAATGCATTCATATAACGTAATAGTAACCTACAGAACTTCCAGTAAATACATACAGCTTTAAATTCTCAAACAATTCCTTTCTGCTTTAAGAACTTTTGGAAAGTAATTAAAGGAGGCCCAAACCTCAAATTTCGAAGAAAAAAAATTCAAAAAGTGTTTTTTGGTTTATTAGATAAAACGATGCATCATATATTCAAGAACAAATGGACAAAATTTCAGAGAAATTTCTAGCAGCTGCTTTTTAACTTTTCTTTGTCCTTCCAACTGCATAATCGACTGCCAACCATTGGCTTCGGTTTCCATGAAAACCTCCAATTTATGCAACATTATATCATAGTGTATCTATCGATGATTATTCCAAACATTTTATATACCCTTTAAGTGTAGACTCATGGTTTTTCTATCAATTGTCAAAAGCTAAATGATAAAATCCAGGTCCTCATGTAAAACAAGTGGTGACACCATTGAAGGAAACACATTGAAAAAGTAGCTCTAAATTTCGTCGCATGCGTATCCCGACAAGAAAGGGTCGTTTACAGAAAAAAATAGCTGTAGAAAAACGAAGGTATGGTTTAGTTTAAAATAGTACTGATCCAATAAAATATTTTTTTTTTAGTTCATTAAACAAGAAATGTATAATTTTTCAGTGAATTATCACAAATCACTCAGTTGTCATCAGAAATAAAACTGCCTTCAAAATATATATACGAGCTTACTGTAAAAACTCTTGTTTTGATAAAAGTCTTAATTTAAAAGAAATTACTGAAAAAATAGTACTTGCAAAAAGTAAGTTGTTTTCGTTAACTTTTGTTGTATTTCGTACTTAAAATGCGATTATCTCAAAATCAGTTTTTTGCAATTTTGCCAAAGTTCAAAGTACTATGTTTTTTTGATATATACACTTAGAGTTAAACTGTTTACATTTTTTAGGTTTTTAATAACTGTTTAACACACGCAGGGAGATATTTTTTTATAAATAGTTCAGAAAAATTTATAAAAATTAATAAACATAAAACAGTGAAACTTTTTATAGAAATTTAACGTATAATAAGTAAAATATGAAAACTCATAAATAATTTTTAGAAAAACTCTGCCTAGGTCTTTTGTATATGGTATAAAGATATTGTAGAAATTTATTTCATACAAAAATATTGAAAATTGACAGATGAATACAGTTTATAAAAAGTGTGTATTTTGGCTTAAAAACATATTAAAATCGTAATATAAAATATAATTGAAAATAAAAACTAATTTTTTTAGTGATTATTGATTTAAATTATGTGCTTAATTATCACTAAAATAATTGATAATGTTCAATGAATAAGAAGAATTTTGGGTGTTTCCTCTCCCTTAAAAAGAATTGGAAGGTCCAATAACGACTTGTACCGATTCCCAAAATATTAAGAGTCAAAAATTATATTCGACTTTTAAAGCTTTTAATTGAAGTGTATATCTGTGGTAAAAAGGGAAATAACCGGATATGTCTAAAAACTACTTTTCAGGACAGCGTTTTAAAGTTTTGCCCTTTTCTTGTAAATTCATCTGTTGTGATAATTTATTTTGACTGCATTCTTTGTTACTCTGCTTTCATGCACAATACTTCTCCACTTCTCCACAACGCGTAAGGCCGAAAGAAAAATCCCCCAGCAGACGCATTTATCTCATTTGGCCAAATTTGTTCTCATTCAGTTATTTCCCTTGACCACAGACTTTATGTACCCGAAAAGAGCGAGTTTCTCAGTGTAAACAAACCAGACGGGAATTTTGCTTCCTGCAACCTCAATGCTTTCGCAAAATAGATTTCGGAGTACCTCAAAATACAGTTTAACGCCGAATTGACGACGTTTATTAATCTAGAAGGCTTTGACAAACTAACTATATTTTTCCAAATAATTATCTGTATGTCATTATCTTAATTAATTATTAAATAATTAATGTGTTCGTTAATTATGTACCTAAATTATTTTTGAATCCTTATTGGTAATTTTCTACTAGGTTTGAATTACTTTTAAAGTATAAACGTGTTTTTTATCCTTAAGGTAAACTGCAGATTCACGTAGTGCTTGGCATCGTATTCAAAAGATTACCCTAGTGACGTCATGACCGGAATATTTACAAGAAGCACCCGTTGCGATACAAAAACACTTCAGCCACGTACATTAAGTTTTTAGCGACGGTCCGAGATCAATCTCGAAGTGCAGGATCTAGGACAACCCCACGTATTTTTAAACCACGGTCTGAAGACGAAGGAGCATCTGATATATATATATATATATATATTAGGGATGCGACATGGAAACCAAAACATCGATGTTTTGAAACATCGATGTTCAAAATTAAAAATTCAATGTTGATAAAACATCGCTCCCAAAACATCGATGTTTTTAAAATTCAGTGTATTTAAACTTTTTTCCCGATTTCTTAAAACTGGTTTAGTAACTAAGGATACAACATCGACAGCAAAACATCGATGTTGATAATGCATCGACCTCAAACTATCGATGTTTTTAAAATTCACTGAATTCAAGCTTTTCCCCCCCATCTCTTAAAGCTGGTTTAGCACCTAGTGATGCTACATCGACAGCAAAACATCGATGTTGATAATGCATCGCCCCCAAAATTTTCGATGTTTTCAAAATTCGGTGCATTTAAACGTTTTACCTCATTTCTTATAACTGGTTTATCAACTAGTGATGTGACATCAGCTCCAAAACATCGATGTTTTTTATAAAAATCAATGTTTTGAAACATCGACATCGATGTCGTATCCCTACTTTTCAGACCCTTCACCTTTGGTGACTTTGGTCTAAAAGTATGTTCAATTTGCTGATTATAAAAATTATGCTACTTGGTTATTTTTAAATTTTTATAACGGTTCCTTTTTTCCATTTAAAAATAAAACATCGACAGCGTAAAAACAGCGACAAGTATAAACATCGATGTTACAAAAACATCGATCCCAATACATCGATGTTAAATACATCGATGTTTTTTAAAAAATATCGATGTTTTGAAAACATTGATATCGATACCTCGAGTCTGTTTAACAAAATAAGTAGGTAGGCAGGTAATTCAATTAACTCCACTCCATACTGGAGCAGCACAACGCTAATGACGACGGTCAGTGTATCAATCCCCGAAAGGAAATATCCGAGGACAACACCTCGTTATCTTGAACCAAGTTCAGATTACGAGGCAACAACAAATGTGGCACCCTACTCTGCAAACATCCACACCTAGCCAACACGAGGAAATTTGAGTGTATGACAGATTTAATTTGCACCAGCCCACTTTGTACACGACGGTCTTTACTTGGATTCGAATTCGCAACCCTCTGGTTTGTAATCCGTTACTCCTCCAACAGTGTTATCACGGCCCACATAACTTCCGAGATTCAGCTGTCTCGCTGAAGTAGTTATTGCATCGAAAGTTGTTTTCCTTGCGTGTCTGGAAGAATTTTACAAAGGGTGGTTTTGAAACGCGCGGCGAAATTGAAAAAACAGACCCGCACAGAATCCTTTCGAATCTTATAAGAAGTTCTCGGAGAAGATTGTTCGAGGGGGTGGTCGAGTGTGAATAGATAGCGACTTGATAAAGGACGTAAAGTGGGAGAAGATGATCGACTTGGATGTCCTCGCACAAGTGAAAGGAGAATATGAATAAAATAGAGAGATTGAAGTTGGAACATGAGATGACAGGTGGTGAACATTGATAATAAACATCCATTGTCTTAGAAAAATGTTGCGACTTGCTGAACAGAACAAGCATTCAATAAGGATGTTCTAAAACTTCTGATACCTGAACAGTTGGGTTTGGTAGTGATGAGGAGATTCAATTAATTTTGAGTATCAAATGCTTGGTGTTGGAGTACTTTTAAGTGTCGAGTAAGTATTCGAATACATATGCAAAAACGATTAATCCATGATAAGAATGAAAGAACTACGATATATTGCTGTGGTGCAAACATAATCCGGGATAATACTTGCATCCGAATACCTAGGATGTGAGTACTTTGTATCCGACAACATCCGCTTATTACTACAACTACCGAGTACTACCCCTATTACCAATACCAAAACTACTTCTCTCTCTCTACCTATACCAAAACTATATATACTTCTACCTATACCCAAACTACTACTACTACCTATACCGACTACTACTTCTACCGCGATACCAATTACCAATTACTACCCCGATACCAACTGTTACTGTTCTTGTATTGGAATACTCTTGTAAACAATTGCTTGGATCTGAGTACTTTTTAACCGAATACTTGTATCTGAATACGCTGGTATTCAAGTATTTTGGAAAAGTATCGAGTACAACGGTTACTTTTACGTATTGAGTACGCGAGTACTTTTGTATTCGAATATTCTCATCGCAAATTTTTTTTTTCTATTATGTGCAAGGGCCAGATCTGGAGACCATCGACTAAAGACAATGCGCTTTTTTGTCAAGTAACTTTACACATGAAAGGCAAGGTGTGCTATTACGGAAACGATAAATACATCCAAGGTAGTTTTAGTTTTACATTGCTTCTTTCCATTCTATTGGGTTGAGGTATCATGGGGGTTTTATGGCGCAAGGGTCATATTTGGCCATGCTGCACCAGACATCATACATACGATATCAAGTTATAGAAACACACAATGAAGGTTTTGAATGACACAGGAGAAATGCATTTAGGTAAAGAGAAATGCACATGACAGAAGTCGAACCTACGCCCTACAACTCGAAGGTTGCTTGCGCATTGGCCATTCCAACTTAGCCAGGTAATCTGTTCATGCACCTATACCTCGCTATACGGCCGCTGTCTTTATACGGCATTTCGCTATACATAACGGCATTTTTTAAGTATGGCACCTTTTCGATTTACGGCCCGCAATGTTTCGGTATACGGTCGAAAAAAATTAGGTACTGTTAGCAACCTTCTGTTTAGTTTCAGCTTCTCCCTTTAGGCGGCACTGCTACATTTTGCCTCCCGAAAATAAGAGAAACGTTTGGCACAACCCCCCTCCCCCCATTGTCATCATTTTACTGCGTAGTCGCTTTAGTGTAGTTAGACGTGTTTATTCTTGTTTGTTTTCTGGTTTGGTTATGTTTCTGTTTGTATTAATTGTGTGTGTGTGTGTGTGTGTGTGGTAAATTGTAAACACATTTGGTACGCATGTATTATAAAGAAAGTTTATTTTCGTTACACATTTAATAATTCATTAATTCTTTTAAATTCTTTTAAACTTTTAAACTGGATCAATCTACAACAGTGGAAAGTGAAGAGGGCAGCATATTATAGCTCATACTAATCCTTCATGTTAATGTTCGTGTTATCAGATTAAAAGATTTTAAACATTTTATTTTATATATATATATATATATATATATATATATATATATATATACAACACCACGTAATTTTAAACCATGATCAGATGACGAGGCAATACCTGAACTGGCACCTCACTCTCCAAACTTCCACACTAACCCAACGTGAGGATTTTCGGCCACTACTGATTTAAGGTGCACCAACCAACCTCTACACCATACGCTTCCAAATATACATGCACTGACCCGGATTCAAACCAGGAACTTTCGGATCTAGAGGCTAACACCTTAACCATCAGACCGGTTGGTCGGCACCGACTTAGCCAGATTAGCCCAGTTGAGTAATTTGACGTACTAGAGCAACAGAACGGGCTATTGACGACGGTCCGGGATCATTCCCCTAAGGGAAAGATCCGAGGACAACACCACGTAATTTTGAAACACGGTCAGATGGCGAATAGCCCATTCGGGAGTGTAATGGATTAGCAATAGGAGGGTTGAGATTTCGAATCCAACCAAATACCCTCTTGCACAAAGGGGACTGTTACATGTTAAATCTGTAGTGGCGTAAAATGTCCTCAAGTGGGCGTTGTGGGTATGTTTGGAGAGTGGGTTGCCAAAGCAGTTGGCGACCTCGTAATCTGACCGTGGTCCGAATTGGCGTGATGTTGTCTTCGGATCTTTCCCTTCGAGATCGATCCCAGACGGTCGCTAATTGCCCGATGTGTTGCTCCAGTGCGAGTTTAATTAACTACCTGCCTAATATTATAAACAATTATGAGACAGAAATACACCCAGCCTATAGAGGAATCAAACCTGAATCGTCTACAACTCACAGATTGCTAACGCAATGGGTACTCTCACTGAGCTATCATCTTTTTACACAACTTATAAAACTTTCTGTTTAGGTTTAATTAATTAGTTTTTTACTTAGTTACACTGTGTGATAAGTTTAGCAACACGGGATCTAATTTAACCGTGATTCAAAATTACGTGGTTTGTCTTCTAATCTTTCCCTTCGCGTTTGATCCCGGACCGTCACCAATAGCTCGTTGTGTTGCTCCAGTGTGACGTTAAATAAATACCAACCTACCTAAGTAAACTGAAGTTTGGTTTGTCTCTACGATGACTTCTTGTCAATCAAGAGCTCTAGGTAGATCTGGACGTACAGGTGTTGCTAACATACTCTAATATTGTAAACAATTATATTGTTTGCTATGTAAAATACAATAATTATGAAACAAATTTTATTTGCGTACAACAAAATAAAACTATTTAACAAACAAATCTAGCCGTATACTTAAATATACATCCCCATCTCACGTCAAACTTATAAGAGGTTGCAACATTATAATTTTACATTTGCAATTGTTTGCAACGTGAGATAACCATCCGAAGCCTATCTACGGAAGCAAACAAAAAGGTCATCTCGAAGACACGAAAACTGCGGGGGAAGTTGCGGCTGTTGTTTCAGCATTCAAAAGCTTTTTCTTTCGACATCTTTCCTTTGGCTTGATCCCGGCCCTTTGCTAATAGTCCGTTGCGTTGCTTCAGTGTAACGTTAATTAAATAATGACCCATCTAAAAAAATGAACGTTGGTTTAACTTATGAAGAAATGAAACTTATGAAACTTAACCGTTGCGTTGCTTCAGTGTAACGTTAATTAAATAATGACCCATCTAAAAAAATGAACGTTGGTTTAACTTATGAAGAAATGAAACTTATGAAACTTAACTAATGAAACTTATAAGAGGTTGCAACATTATAATTTTACATTTGCAATTGTTTGCAACGTGAGATAACCATCCGAAGCCTATCTACGGAAGCAAACAAAAAGGTCATCTCGAAGACACGAAAACTGCGGGGGAAGTTGCGGCTGTTTTTTCAGCATTCAAAAGCTTTTTCTTTCGACATCTTTCCTTTGGCTTGATCCCGGCCCTTTGCTAATAGTCCGTTGCGTTGCTTCAGTGTAACGTTAATTAAAAAATGACCCATCTAAAAAAATGAACGTTGGTTTGTCTCTAAGATTATTTCTTGTCAAGTAAGAGCTCTAGATTGATCTGGACGTACAGGTGTTGCAAAAATACTTTACTATTGTAAACAATTGTAATGTTTGCCATGTGAAATACAATATTTGAAACACATTTTATTTTCGTGCAACAAAATAAAATGATACACACGAATCTAGCCGCATACTTAACCTTTCAAACGCCGCAATTGATTTAAAAAAATTTTTATTTCATTTTTTCGTTCAAATGGTTTATTTTACTTCTAGTATAACTGTTCTAGACCTTTTTTGGCGGAAAAAAATCCTAAGTATGATTTTGAGGATGTTCCCATTTGGGAACATTGGCGTTTGGGATGAAGTAAATAGTGGCATTTTTCCGATAGGTAATTTATTTGCTATAGACTCAAAAGGAGGACTAAGTTTGGTTTCTATTACATATTTTTATGCATTTCTCTTAGGGTGGATACATTTTTCGCTTATTGCCAGTGGTATGGGGGGAAGCAAGATGAATGTATCTGATTTTTGCATGTAGGCACTGGTTTCTAACATTCTTCTTTCACAATGCGCAACGTCCTTGGGTGCAAGCGACGAGATAGTGTTCGTCCGTCTTTCTAAAGTGAACTGGTAGATCAGATCGTGGTCCTGGTCTTACTGAGACGACCATTGATCCAAGTGGAGCCTCTGCGTTGGCACCATCATGTTTCCCTGAATAAATTTCCATGTTATATAGATGCCCATTAGATGAGCATATCATCCAAATTTTGTAACCAAATCTGATGGGGTTTCCGCGAATAAGCATCTTACAAGAAGTATGTCCGTAATACGGCGCCATTGATCCGTCAATGCTGAGTTTATCGTGAAAAACTCCAAACTGAATAAAGTTTCTACACAATTCATCGTATATTGGAGCAATCTTTTCTAGTTTATCACCCGGTTGAACATCCTTATTGTTGTCAACATGATGAAAGTACTCTTTAAGCTGACCAAAGCATGCCCTATCCATAATCTTAGGAAAGATTGTAACACATGTGTCTTCAGAATTACTCCAATATAAGTCCTCTGTAGGTAATGTGTGGTAACCGCTCAAAAGAAGTAGACCTAGAAACTGAAGAATATCTTCACAGCTAACTGTTATTATCTGTCCCTTTTGCAGCGTATACAATGCTGTCATCTCAACCAGATGTTGCACATAATTCATAGGGAGTATTTAGTGGAATAACTCTGGAGGATCCATTGCCTTAAGCTCGAAAAAATTTTCTGTCAGCTTTTAGAGGCTTTTTCTTGAAAGATAATTATCAAACGCTACATCCCTTTTCCATCAGAGATTTGGTTCTTGTCTTCGCTTCTTTGCATTTGGTAGCAGGACATGAGGGTGTGCTTCTCCTTTGATCTTCGCCCGAATCGGGAATTCGGACATCTGAAATAATCGAATCACCATCTTCAATGTTAATCATCAGGTCAATCTGGATACAAAAATCTTGAGGACGAACCTCACTCAAAGCTCCATCGTTGATGTGTTCTTCATCACTCAAATGAGCGTCTTCATCAGATGGCAAAATGCAAAGATCAGGATCGCTTACGTCCTCGAGCTCGTCATCGGATAGGTTGTTGAAAAATTCCAGCGTGACTCGTGGGAACTTGCGAGGTATCTCTGAAAGATGTAGTTGACACGGAGTGATACCTGAGAAGCACTAGAATAGTCAATTCCTATTAGGAATGGCGTATTACGTAAAAAAATGATTAAAAATACAGCGTTCAACGTATACTATACAGTAGCACTCTCTGAGATAGGCGAGAAAGAAAATCTTTGGTGAGAATGAAACTCATTGATTGAAACCGTAACGACTACAGATCACACCTTCGTCGAGTCTTGAAAAAGGAATGTTGTTTGAATGTGATCTTTGCAAAGGTCATACAAAACGAGCTCCTCTCTTTTCCTTCCAGTAAGTTACACGATACAATTCAACCAACCATTTCACCAAAGGGGAATGTGGTTACTGTTCATGTAAGGTGAATAGAGTGAAGGAAATCTCAATCGTAAACATTTTTAAATGTAACAGTGCGATTACCTTACAATAGAGTGTCACGGTTTGCAGAGAAAACGGGTGTAAGGCATATGCAGATACAAAAGTACCAGCTGGAAGTATGAAAGAATCAGCCACCACATTTATTAAGTCACCCATAGCAAAAGAATTGTGATAATTAAAAAAGGAGAGTATTTACTCAAATTTTGCGAATTAACAAAAATCCCCTCAAACACTATACTTCAAACGCCAATGTTCCCATTCGGGAACATCAAAATTGTTGTTAGAATTACTTCCTACAAATGACACTTGGAAATATTTTGTTAATTTGTAAGAGAATATGTGTCCTTTGACTACCAAATCAAGTCAAAATAAAAAAAATTTAATTTGTTTTAAAAACAGCAGAAACTAAAATTTGCATGACACTGTAAAGTTCACAAATTCAGTAAATTTGACCTAAATTCTATAAAAAAAGGGTGAATTTTTTTTTGAAAAATTATGGCACCTAAAATAAATTTATATTATTATGTGGCATTTCGACAAGTATGAATATTCTAAACAAAGAATAAAGTTATTAAAAAAATTCACAAAAAAATGTTCCCATTTGGAAACATTGGTAGGTAAAAGGTTAAATATACATTCCCATCAGGTTGCAACATTATAATTTTACATTTGTAATTGTTTGCAACGTGTGACAACCATCCGAAGCCTATCTACGGACGCAAACAAAAAGGTCATCTCGAAGACACGAAAACTGCGGTGGAAGTTGCGGCTGTTGTTTCAGCAACCAAAAGCTTTTTTTCTTTCGACATCCTTCCTTTGGCACTGAGATTCAATAGGAACACAATTTTCAGCTTGGATCTGAACTTTAACAAAAGACATTACAATGCGAAATAATGAGTCCTTTTTTCGTCTTCCAACTTTCTTTTCAATGTTCGAGAGCCTTCTAATGGAAGAAAAAGACTACGGAAATTGAGGTTTTGTTCGGTCTTCATTCTATTATTTCGAGTTATTCGCTTTAAGAGTTGAGGAAAAAACTGGTCCCACTTAAACTAGTTTAGGTCTTGTAAATAGTCGAAGGCTTTGATTGTTCGAATGGTCTCAAAAGTTATTGTGAATAATAACATTGTAAGTGTTCTACTTACAGCAGTAATACTGTTTTTTTAATCCCAGGGGGATTTTGATGATTTGGAAATAAGTCGTTCCTTTGTCTTATGGAAGGATTAAAGTATCGTTTTAAATTTAAGTTAAATAGAATTGTGCGACAAAGTTATGCACGTTGTTCTATCCAAAAGAGAAAGATAAATTATTTCTAGGGATTTTCCGTATAGCTTCTCTTTATTCACATTTAATTTAATGCGTTTAATTCTCTTTGCCCATTGTCTTTATGTAGTTTTGTTTAGCTTTTATTCTATATTTATTTACTGATTGCGAAGTGCTAATTACATTGTTTAAACCTCGAATAGTGAAGAGCGTAGAAATACAAGAAAATACTCATCGATTCCTTATAATAATTTTTTCGCTTAAATTTATTATTGTTGAACAGCCGAAAATTCCCATGCTAGATGTCCCCACGTATACCAAGTCCGTTGGGGTATTGATATATGCACGCATTGTGTGCAATATACTTGTTTGACCGAATGTTATTCTTGAACACCTGGCAGCTGTAAACTACCTGATTTTCTAGCATAATGTTATATCGTATTTCTGGGATGAAATACCTTTGAATCTTCAATGTCTATGGTTTTTGTACGATGTATTACCAGTGATTTATTCGTCAGTTGTTCGCCAGCGGTTGGGTATGGAATATCCAGATAGAGGATTGGATGTGATAGCCCAGTCGCATTATCGTCTAGATCACCCGATCTGAATCATGTAGACTTCTTATGGGAGCATCTCAAAGCACAAGACTTCCTAAAGATCTAGGGCCACCTTGCACGTTACAATTACAACAGTATCACTTGTAAAGCGCACAAGGGGACATTCTTCGACAGACAGTCCTTTGTTCCTCACTTAATGAGGCTAATTTTGAGTACGAATTATAATGTAACTAGTTAAGCTATAGTTAATAAATATAACTTTTCTATAAGGTATATTTACGATTTGTGTTTTTTGTTAAATATATTTACACCGCATGGAGCATCGTAAAAATATCGAGTCGAATATCTTCGGAGTGTACCACATACAATCGTAGGAAGGACAATAATTTTTCGGGTTGGTTTCTGACAAGGAATTGCTTGGTGTAATAAGTGTGCACTCGCGTTTCTGACTACCTTGTGTATAAGCTATCAAATAAGGGAAAATACACTATCTTAACAGTTATGTTATATTATTATCTAATGAGGAAAAGTACGATTAAAACATTGTTCTTTTGATGTTCAGACATGACTTTAACCAGAACTTAATTAACTCCCCTAAACTGAAAGTGAACATGATAAAACTAGTAAGAATTTGATTTGGTATTATATGGACTATCTTGTATTCACCTGAGCTACCAAGATCAAATCGATTTTCGGGGTTTTTTCTAAACAGTTACGTAAAACCTTCACACATGATCACCTACTGATCATGACAAAGGGCACTCAGGTTATGTTGGAATAAGTCCGAGTAATTTCATTTAATTAAGAGACCAAAGTTCGGTTTTCTCTCTTTTTAAATGGTATGTGTGTCTCGTGCTCCATCGAGGTATTTTAGCTTATGAAGTGCCAAAAGGATTGGGCCCATATGAATTTAAGTGATTGTGTGGTAAGTTTCCTAATTATGGACTCGTACTAACATCATAAAAAAAAATAACAAGAAAGGACAACACGGACAAAAGAGTAATGGTTAAAGTGAGGAGGGAGTTTATGTTCAGTAACAGTGTGACGTCGGCACTGAGGACGTAACACAAACGCTGCTCACCACAAGCTCCTCTAACTGCCAATTCCATCAATCTCGCCCTGTACCTTCGGCTATACTCTTCAATGCAGATTGAAGTGGTCAGTTGCTTGAATTATGATGGTGCAGTGTCTCATCAATCGCTTGCCACTATCTACCAATTACGGTACACAATTCGACATCGTTGTCTAGTCGTGACTATAAGATGATAATCAAATAATATAGTTTCGATGATTATTTCCTCCATTGCAGCTGGTGAAGCTATCAAAGTCTGTTCTCTATGCACCTTTCGCCAGTACTTCTGTCAAGATTTCACCGAATATAATTCTCCACTGACCAGAATGCTTCAGTCATAAAAAAATACATAAGGTAATGATAATATCAGGTATAATGTCATAAAAGTAACCATGCTAGTACCTCAGTTCACGAACTGCTTCCCAACTGCTTTGAGATATCAGATGCTTTAAGAAACTCTCGGTCCTGATCCTAACTTCTTGTTCCTAAGTCCTTGACTGTCTTGTTCCTAAGTCCTATTAGGCTCTGTACCCTATTTCTACACTGACTACGAGGCAGTCGCGGAGTTAGAAAGGTGACGGTAAATCAGCAATATGGGTCTTACTTTGATAATTACTGTACTCAGCAGTGTGTATTAAAAAATGACTCTAGAGCCTATAGCATCCCACGGAGGTTCTATCCGTAGATTTATTTCGACCTTGCACCTATATTACAACTGATGTAGTAAAAAGCGACCCTAGAACCTACAGAAGCACTCAGAGTTTCAATGTGTAGCTTCTACATTGCTCAACGTTGCACCTGTATCACAATTGCTGTAGTAAAAAGTGGCCCAATAGCCTGCAAAGCTACTAGAAGTGTCGAAAATGGCCTCCCAAAAATTTGCTTGTAAATTACAAGCGGCGCTGTCGTCGCTCTTTGAGTATATAAACTCATCGCTTCTCGGCCTTTTATCTAAGATTCGGCGCAGATGTATCAGTCCTTGTATTATTTCAGTCATGATTAAACTCATTTTATTTAGAAGGCAGACTACTCGATCATTTTGAATTCCTTGATTTATTTTTCGATGTAATAGAAAAACATAGGCAAGCTCAGCCCGGATTAGAATTTGGAGAAGAGAGGGTAAGTGCAAACTTACTTTTCATCGAAAGTTTTTGAATGCACCTTTGCAAATTCAACAAGGAGGTTCCGTGTGTAGCTTCAACATTGCACAGCCTTGCATCAGTATCACAGTTGATGTAATAAACCCTAGAGCCTACATATCCATTCCGAGGTACCATGCGTAGCTTCAACAATAACCAACATTACACCTGTATTGAAATTTATGTCGTAAAAAGTGACCCTAGAACCTACAGAATAACTAGGAGGTTCCATGTGTAGTTTCAACATTGTACAACCTTACACCAGTATTACAATTGCTGTAGTAAAAAGTGGCACAATAACCTACAAAGCCACTAGGAAGTTCCATGGGTAGATTCAACATTACACAACCCTGCACCAGTATCACAGTTGATGTAATAAACCCTAGAGCCTACATAATCATTCCGAGGTACCATGCATAGCTCAACAATGGCCAACATTACACCTGTAATGAAATTTATGTAGTAAAAAGTGACCCTAGAGCCTACAGGATAACTAGGAGGTTCCATGAGTAGCTTCAATATTACCCAACCTTCCTCCTGTAGCACAGATGGTATAGCAAACAAATGACCCTAGAACGAAAAACAAAACCAACCTGTAGCACGATAAGTTCCTTCTTACTGATTCCATTCGCGAGAGCACTCTCCCATAAAAACATCTATCTTAAAATTTTTTGTGATTCATGAAGTACAACAATCTTATTTACACAGCATTTGATTTATGCTCAAATGTCGGGACGCACCGACCGAACTTGTTTCTCATCTAATAAATATCCGATTTCACTCATTCCATAAGCGCCTCATAAATGAATGGCTCGCTAGATAATGTAATTGCAGTTGTTGTGTGACGCTCGATGTTTATTAAATCATGTATCTGATGTTTCCATCCATAAAATTTACATATCCAGAAAAGAAACTGGAAATAAAAACGTGTATAAAGTATCCGAATCGATATCATTTTCATCTTCCATCATCTTCTTTCGCTTTCCGGATATCCCCTTTTGAGAGGTCTCTGTCCCTGTCGTTTGATGAAGCCGGAATACTCGATAAACATTTTATTTTCATCGCATTTAAAAACTCCCGTTGAAGAATAATGAGCAAAGAAAGGAGGAAAAAGAGAGCTACAATTGCGCCCTTGCATCTCATTGAAGAGGAATCTGAAGAGCGATAAAAAGTCAAATGAGAGAGTGCGCTTCCAAATAACGAAATAAGTGATGTCGAGGCAATCGCTTTAGCGCAAGAACATGATGTGCCCTCAGGGACGAGGGGAGTGGGTTGAAGAATTTTTCGAATTCCAGACATACCTTCAATCTTTCTTTTCTCAATATCTACTCTGTATCAGGAAAGAGCCAACGGGTTTATCCTCCTGCATCTGTAATTCAAAGGAAGAAACGTATTTCATTTCCGAAATCTTATCTCTTGTCTTCATTTCCAAAAGGTAGGCAAGACTTTTTAATTGTTGGATTTTTTCTCCCTTGCCTCTCTAGTTTCATATAACATTTGCACTTCGATCAAACGAAGACAATTAAGGAAGGGAGACAGATCATTTGAGAAGTTTCAATTCCACTTGCGGAGCAATGACAGTAGTTTAGACATCGTGGGGTTTAGTGACATTACGTTTCACTGGAGTCAGAAAGTTTCCAGATTTCGGGAAAAGTAACAAGTCTCGTTCATTTATATGGAATGTACTCAGCAGCATAGTACGTTCGTTACAACAAGCTTCACTATTTACCAAGTATCAAGTGAAAAGTAGAATTCTGTTGTAAGGTTTCAGAACATCATAAGCCCCCTAATGTCAATATTTCGCTGGGGAAAAAATTGCATTTTATGTAATAGAAAACTAGGGTTCTTCATTAGTACATTCATAATTTCTAGTATTTTGCTGTATATGAATAATTAGAACAGAAACTCATTAACTCACAAAAAATCTTTTTCATTGTGAAGCTGTTTAAAGAATAACTATTAGTTTTTACTGCCAAAAAAAAATTGCAATCACATTTTTGATCGTGCTGTACATCTTTTAAACAGATGACAATAAGACGATGTATTTCTTATCTTTATGAAAAGAAGCATTTAGTGTCTGCGAATAAATACCAGTTAGTTATTTTCTGATTCAAGCCGCCAATCTGAATAGTTTCACTAGTTATGGTATATTGATTTATGAAAGAGGTGAGTTACAACTTAGAATATGGACGGGTTAGTTACAGTGCTGTAGGTAAGTCACTTTTTCAAGAGACATAGAAACCAGACATAATCTAACCAAATTTATAACTTAAGATAAGTAAAGATTATATAGACACAGAAACGAGTTATAGATACTATGATCTGTTAACAGTAAACATGAAGTAAGTCAGAGCTTCATTCAACTGTCAACAGATGGCAGTGGAAGTTTTAAATCTTATTTCTTATTGAAAAAGTGACTTACACCACTCTAACTTCAACCTGTCTATATGTTTAATACTATATGTTTATACATGATTTCTAACTAGTTTTGACCTTCTAACCAATGAAATATTTCCTAGGATTCTTTCAACCAAATATGTGAATATTTAGTCATTATGTGGGGGAAAACCAATACTACAAAACTTGGAAATATGATACTCAGGGGTTAAGTAAGATTTTAAACCGTCCTGTGGTTATCTGGATGAGGTATCTTCTCATAAGCAAAACTGACCAGATTTTGATCAAGCCATCATAAAAAATTCGACTATATCTTAAAGACAATATGTCTCGTCATTACCAAAATTGGCAAGATAGACGAGTTTTCTCAGCGAAACCACTTCGATGAGTAACCATAGCATTGGTCTGGACAAGGTGTCTTGTCATTAGCAAAACTGACCAGATCTTGATGACGAGATAGCTTGTCATTAGAAGAAAACTGATCAGATCTTGATCACGTCATCATAAAACAAATCGGAAATACCTTGATGACCAGATGTCTCCATACCTGTATCCAGATGATATCTCGTCATTAGCAAAATTGGTTAGATCCTGATGAAATAGATATTTCGTCTAAACCATTTGGATGGTTAATCATTGCATGACATTAATCGATATTGTATAAGATTGATGGGGAAATTCATTACAGTAGGACTAGGTTAAGGTTACCTCCAAGAGCAAATTTAACATTTTCCATTTTCAAACTTCCAGGCAATACACCAACTACTGAATAGATGGACAGTGCCCTTTCATTTAAGAGGATTCTCTAAGGGATTGGTTGTGGGGGTAACAACAATTTTCAGCATTCAATTGAAAGTCGAAAGAGATTGCCTAAATTCACTCTTCAACCAATCGCTTGCACTCAGTACAAATAAACCAAGAAATTTAAAAGTCTGAAGATGCTTGCTTTCCATTTGTCTTACTGTTTTCTTACGAAGCTTCTGAAACATGCTTTCGAGTCTAAAGAATTACCACCTTGAAAAGTTCGGGATGTACAGGTGATGATCTCTGGATGATCCCTATTCAATATATTCAATATTCAAAGCTTCGTTGAAGATTTAAAAGTTCATATGAAAGCTAAATGTTTGTGTGAATCGAAAGTAAACGTCGTCCCAATTTCTTAATGATACAGCGTGGTATTAAAATTGTATGTGGTAAGAAACTCGATAGATGTTGGCAGACTGAGTAATACAACAATTAACTTTATTCCATGTAAAGAATGGCTGAAATTAAATGAAATTTTATTCAACTAATACAAATTGATTTTTCTACTAATTTCTTTGCAGCATAATGTGCTTAATCACGATGAGTTGATTTCAGGTTGGTGAAATTGTTACTTATTCGATACAAATTTAACATAAATCGAGCAAAAAACAATAACATAAATATTTGAGATGGTTGGAATTGAATTGAGTAAATAAAATTTCTGTTAAGCGCAGTCTAAAATATATCACGTGTTCTGATTATATGTTCTACAATATTTATAAACTAATATCTGTGTATGAAAATTTAAGCATTTAGATAAGGCATGAAAATGGACCATTGTTTTCCTTTAAAAATACCACACATTAGTTTGAAAAATAGTTTTCACTCGATATATTAACGCTTATATCCTTCATTTGGCTTCATTCCTGAATTTTTTGAAGCATTCATAATTTATTCGTTATTGGTGGTTCAGAAGATAGTTGGTCGAGCACTTTGCATGATGTGACTTTATTGTTGTATCTCATCTTTTACAGTATCATATTTTTCCAGCGTACTGTATTGATATTTATCTCATTGAAATTTAATAGATTATTTCTTTTGTAGATAGAAAATAGTTAATGATATTATTTTACGATCTAAAGGCAAAAATATCGGGAAAATATACTTTTAAAGATAGGGTGAATTCGATCACAAACTTATTAATGAATGTCTGTCACACTCCATAAAACATTGTTGAATAAAGATCTGCTTTTTATGTCAACCAATTTAGTTTATATTGCTGAATAAAATATATGTATATACATATTTACCATTCCAAGACTGATTTGGTGCTGCCATTTTGGATTTCGTGGCGGCGTTTTGGTTTCTGTCACTTAGTTCTTTAGGGTTCAGAACATGTCAGATATATCAAACTTAATTATTTTATTGAAAGTCTTTATTAATCACTTCTTAAATTTTGTAAAATGTCCTTCAACGCAGTCAGGAGCGCATCACTGTTGATGAACACATAATGTGAAACAATGAATGTGCATCGATTGTCAAACAAAAAAATCATGGTTGATAAAAATATTGATATACACTAGTGTCCTTCATTCCTATATTTCAGTTCGCCCTCTAATAAACTTCAAAACGCCATGTATAGCACCCAGCTTGCCATTCTCGCACATACTACGAAACGATTGTACATCCCTCTCATCAAGTACATACATATATAAGGAATATACAATAAAATATTAAGCCGTCATATGGTACAAAACATTAATCGAAATGTTTCATTCAAACATATTACGGTAGGTATTTCAATTAACGTCGCACTGGAGCAACATAACGGGCTATTGGTGACAGTCCAGAAGGGAAAGATTCGAGGACATCACCACGTAATTTTGAATCGCGGTTAGATCACAAGGTCACGCCTGAGCTGGTACCTCACTCTCCAAACTTCAGCACCACACCAACGTAAGGACATTTGAGGCCACGATAGATTTAACATACACCACATACCTTTGTTCACGACGGTCTTTGGTTGGATTCGAACTCACGACCCTCCGGTTGCTAATCCTTTTATCTTCCAACCGGAATGGTATAGAAAAGAAATATACTGCAACGCAATATTGAGCCGTCATTTGATACATGACATCATTACCTGCACGTTTCAATCACATATAATAATATATACTACAGCTATTGCCTTATAGGTAGATTAATCTAAGGGTGAATGCAATTTTCATTTGTGCCATACATTTGTTTTGAACACTACTGTTATTCTAATGATTAAATTTAATTCAGGCTTCCTGAAATTTTAAAATGGGTAGATTATTAAAAAATACAAAGGAAATAAGCCTACATAAATTGAGGACTGGAAATGGTAAAAGCAGTGAGGTCATAAAATTCCTTGTCAGAATGTAGTAAATACCAAGTTTTTCAACTTGGGAATTGATATAAGTGTCCAACACACTCTAAGTAGTTGAAAACGCGTTGGTATGCATCGCTATCAACATAAGTACCGCAAAGAGTGACCTGTAGAATGTAGTAAGTGCCCCTTGATTACACTCGCGGCCATTATCATTTTATCAGCTGTTTAATCTGTTGCATACTAAAAAACGAATATTTCTAGACAAATTTAAGTATAATGTATACTTACGTAGATTGAAGAAAAAAATAATAATAAATGGAAATAAAAGGCTAAATATCACTGACCTGGAAAACGCAGTAAGGGTCAAGTGCCAAAATTCGCCTGAAACTTACTTTTTGTACGTATTGCGTTTTCCATTTCCAGTCTTCAATTCTCCACATGATCATTCTCTTTGAAACCGTTGTATGCCGCTTCGATCCTCCCCTGACCTTACAAAGAGATATATACTCAATAAACTTAATAGACCTCGCAACGGCTCTCTGAGTAGACGCGAGGGGAGCCATCACATGTTTACGATGGCCAGTGCAAGAGCCTGTGCGTATGTTCCCCTCAGACTGATTTACAGCAATATTGCTCTTTCCTAGCCGATTGTGGGCTCAAAACAATCACTCAGCTGCACTAAATCTCAGTGTCTGGCTTGTACTGGATCTACGGGAAAGTATGTAATATAATGTCTAGCAGGGATTGAAAACCGGTGTTTAAATACAACTTAATACAGGTTTTGAAGATTGGTGGATAATACCGTTACCGAAATAGGGATACCCGTTTTGAAGATGGATGAGTAATACGAAAGCATCAATGTCGTTACCCAAACATAAATACCATTTTAGAAGATGGATGAATAATATCGTACAGAAACATAAATAACAGTTTTGAAAGTGATGAATACCTATACCATACTTTTACCCAAATATGAATACTGGTATTGAAGATTGGTGAATAAAACTGTTGCAGGAACATAAATACTGGCATGGAAGATATATTAATAACATCGTTACCCAAATATGGATACCCGTTTTGAAGATGGATGACTAATACCAAAGCATCAATGTCGTTACCCAAACATAAAAACCATTTTAGAAGATGGATGAATAATATCATACAGAAACATAAATAACAGTTTTGAAAGTGATGAATACCTATATCATACCTTTGCCCAAACGTAAATGCCAGTATTGAAGATGGATGAATAATGCTGTTGTAGGAACATAAATACTGGTTTGGAAGGTAGATTAATAATACCATTACTGAAGCATCAATTCCGGTTTAGAATATTGATGGACAGTACCACTATCGAAACATAAATACTGGTTTTGAAGATGGTTGAATAATACCGTTACCTAAATATCAATGCACCTGTTTTTGAAGGTGTATACACGACCTCGTTACAGAAACATAAATACTAGTTTTGAAAAGGGATGAATCATACCTTTTCCTAACTTATAATCCGGTACTGAAGATGGATGAATAATAAAGCTGCAGAAACATAAATACCGGTTTGGAAGATGTATGAACCGTTACCTTATCATAAATATTAGTTTTGAGATTGATGAGTAATTTCCGTTACCGAAACGTACGTGCTGGAGTTTTCAGTAATTCTTCAGTTACTTTAAAAATCGCTATTTTTACTTACTTTTCTAATTTTAAGAAATCAGTCTTTAAGAAGCATTTTCCAGGCTGCTTTGATTCAAATATTGTCAACAAACATATTCGATGTTTTGTGTTATGCTTTGTTTATAATCACATTCTCTATATCACTGGAAATGACACTATTCTATTCCTACAAGAAATAAAAATTAAGGCACAAAACAATTAAAGGAAAACAAACATTAATGTTCGCAGGGGGGGGGGAGTAAGATTTAATTTGTCATTTGCCGTGTTTATTAATTTGTAACTGTCGACTCCAAAAAGTCTATGGTAAATACATCAATGTTTTTATAAAACATCGATGTTTTGGAAACATCGACATCAATGTCGCATGCCTACTTTTCAGACCCTTCACCCTTGACCACTTTGGTCTAAAAGTATGATCAATTTACTGATTATGAAAGTTATGCTACTTGGCTATTTTTATAAAGGTACTTTATTCATTTGAAAATAAAACATCTACAACGTAAAAACATCAACAAGTATAAACATCGATGTTTAAAAAACTTCGGCTTCAATATATCGATGTTTAAAAAACTTCGGCTTCAATACATCGATGTTTAAAAAACTTCGGCTTCAATACATCGATATTTTTTTATAAAACATCGACATCGATGTCGCATCCCTAGTGCTATCTATTCAGCTTGCTGGCGCAGTGATGAAATCTACTAAGCCACTTTAGTCTTACTAAACCTAGAAAAGCGTGAGCGTGAAAGCATTGCATTTACAGATAATTTAAAAACTTAACCACTCGCTAGAAAATTCGAATCTAATATCAGAGCGTTTATTAATTTTATATCCAAAAGAACATTTTCTAGTGAAATACATTCTATCGGTAACCACGAAAATGCAAATCATGGAAAGCGAAAATCGTGTAAAACAAAAGCAAAAGGAAACCTTTTTTTAAATAACGCGTTGAAAAACCTCGTCACTATAACCTTATCTATTCATTTCAGCAGCACATATTTCACGTCGCTTTACTCGAAGCGAATAGAAAATTAAGTTCTCACTGAGTTTTCTCACGCCTCTGCTTCAGAAGCAGTTAAGAAATTTCCCTTTTCTGAAAATCTGCATTCCTGACATTGCTCTCCTTATTTAATCGAGTTTCTTGAAATTAACACTACCATTAAAACGGTCATGAATAGTCGCTGCATTAACAGTCGTCGGCACACGTATTCGCTACCCGAAAGTGGGTGATCCTTCTTCATTACAGCGCAATGCATTACCAATCCTGATATTGCATTTAAGAATAACTTTTGCGTTAAGTAGAAAAATTAAATGCAAAGTGTGGCGAGAGAATTGAATTAGGGAGGGCACACTCTTTCTGACCTTGTCTGAAGGAGCTCCCCGTGAAATCAAACCATAATTTGTTTGATTTGGAAAAACTTTTGCTAACTGGGGGTGGTGTATAATGGTATGGTGTAGGTCACACACACATCATTTTGTAATAGCGCGTATAAACTTAATCATTGTGAGGGAGAATTTGGTACATTTGTCATATCATATGCTCTTACCCTTCAGGTTGTTGTCTCCATGAGGTACCTCTTTATTAGAAAACTGACCAGTCCTTGTTGAACGTGATATCTTGTCATTGCAAAACTGGCCAGTCCTTGTTGAACGTGATATCTTGTCATTGCAAAACTGACCAGTCCTTGTTGAACGTGATACCTTGTCATTGCAAAACTGACCAGTCCTTGTTGAACGTGATATCTTGTCATTGCAAAACTGACCAGTCCTTGTTAAACGTAATATCTTGTCATTGCAAAACTGACCAGTCCTTGTTGAACGTGTTATCTTGTCATTAGAAAACTGACCAGATTTTGATGGACGAGATATCGCGTCATGAATGGAAAACTGACCAGATTGTGACCATCATAAAAAATTGGTTAGACCTAAATTTGATATTGTCAATCTATAATCTAATTGATAATTGATTGATTGATAATTGATAATCTAATTGAGATATCTAAATGAGGTATGTCGCCGTTAGCAAAACTGATCAGATCTCGATGAACTAGATATTACGTCGAACCAACTTGGTAGGTTTAACGACAGTTGGAATACATAATCATCAAAAATATCGATTTTGAATTCTTTATATATTGGTATTAAGTATTTTATGCACTTTTTAGAACCTGTTACTTGTACATTTAAAGCATAAATTGTGTTCATACTTTAATGAATTTTGCAAGTAATAATGTCCATAATAAATTAACAACCATTCACATATTGCATCTAAATATTATCGATCGATATCAAAAGCAATAGAGTCATTTAATTTGAGTTTAGTCAGACGTAGGAATGAAACATATGACTAGAGTGTGTGTTAAAATCAGTTTCCAAAGTCTGGCAGACACCCTGTGTTTTAAGAGTGGCATATGATACATACTAAATACGATTGTGTAAATATATGTATTTAAGCTGTGTGGTGGGGAGGGGCATTTCCTGTCAAGCTAAATGTAGGTGGTGGAAACGTTTCTGCGGCGGAAAGTATTTCCTATCTGTATTCCGAACGCAACGTCACTTGACTGGTTTCATGAACATGATTTCATCACGCAGCTAATAAGAAACCAAGGGAATATAAATCCAAATCCATTTTTGATAGTGGATTAGTCGACGCCAATTAGATAAAACACCAAATGTCGCCAAAATGGCGATGATTATTTTAACAGTCCCTATGCTTGTCTCGATTAGGTATATCGAGTTTGCAAAATTGACCAGATCTTGGTGGACCAGATATCTTGTCATTAGAAGATGTCTGGCCAGATCTCGATTTCGTCACTATAAAAAAAATCATCAATATCGTGATAATGAGATGTCATCATCAAAATTGATCAGATTTGGATGGAGAATTAATGTAACTTCAATATGTATTTGAGAGAATATTTGGACAGCGGAACTAATGCCTCCACTTCCGTCTGTTTTGTTTGCTTACACTAAAAATCCCTCTCACTTATCTTCGGTTTGAATGTCCAAACAATTTTTAACTATACAGCTGCTTAAGGACTGACTATTAACTACTAGGTTAAAAAATTAAAGTTATAATATATTGGATGTTAAGCATCTTTTAAACAGATTATAATATGATAATATAATTCTCATCGCCCTGACAATAATGATTTAGTGTCTCCAAAAGATGTCTTTGGATGAGTTTCAGCGCTAGTCGACGATATATCTTGCTTTCAAAGAGATGATACATGAAACTATATATATCTTGAACTTTAATAACATTTAATGCCTGTTTCAATATGTTAATTTACTATGGGTTGCGTTAATAAACAAATTAAAAAATTTTCAATACTCTCTTGAAAATTCCAATGTCTCTTATCACAATCAATATATTGTCCTGAAATACAAGCACTGCGCTGGCTTAGTTAAAAGCACCCAGCTAGATAAATAATGCTCATTCTCAGTTATGAATAATTGATGTTGTTTTAAAAATTGATCCATATTTAAAACAATATGGAGTTTGGTTGTGTTTTACGGCTTAATGGCCATATTTGGCCAAGCTTCGCCAAACAGATTTAAAACAATGGGATTAGTTGGGTGATCATTTAATAGGAATAAGGAATATCAAACACGGAAATGAAACTCAAGTCTAACGTGTCCTTAAATACAAGCATCGCAATTGGCAAGTTAAAAGCATCGAGCTATGGGGACTTCCAATTCATCATTTCACAAATTTGAAGTCCTCTTTGGCTTTATGATTTATTGTACATCGATATGCTTCTATCTGGAAAGGGAGTCGGAATCTCCTTGTTAAATGATGTTACATACATACAACATGAACTCGAAACGGAGGTCCTTCTCCCTAGTAAATGTTGGAGCTTCCCTATTCGAAGTAATTAATTGCCATCTCAAGTTCGGGAAATTGAGGTTAGTTCGGAACACAGGGACTTGAAGGAAAATCAAAATTAA
>OX375884.1:60289427-60471927 GCA_947359465.1 Metellina segmentata | reverse complement strand
ACCAGAGCATTGTGTGGTAACTCGTTTTAAAGAAATTGATACAAAATGAAGTCACTCTGGTAATTGATCTTCAATTTAATTTAGTAGCAAATTTCAAATTGTTTAATTCGATCAAATACTTATACTACGTGAAATTATTCACTTAACTTCAGAGTTTAGAAAGAGTTAGATTAAGCGATTGTGTACTGACCAGAGCATTGTGTGGTAACTCGTTTTAAAGAAATGGATATAAAATGTAGTCACTCTGATACTTGATCTTCAATTTGATTTAGTAGCAAATCACAAATTGTTTAATTCGATCAAATATTTATACTACGTGAAATTATTCACTTAACTTGAAAGTTTAGAAAGAGTTAGATAAAGAGATTTTGTACTGACCAGAGTATTGTGTGGTAACTCGTTTTAAAGAAATGGATATAAAATGTAGTCACTCTGGTACTTAATCTTCACTTTAATTTAGTAACAAATGTCAAATTGTTTAATTCGATCAAATATTTATATTACGTGAAATTATCCATTTAACTTAAGAGTTTAGAGAAATACCAACGAAACACGTATGTCTAGAAGACTTCTGTCCCGTATGAAACTTATAAAGGTCAGAAGCATTCAGGTAGGTATGGTATGTAGGTATTTAGTTAACATCAAACTGAAGCAATACATCACAGGCCCTGGTTTACCATTAGGCCCGTGAGGCACGGACCTAGGGCCCCCATAATTTAAAGGGCCCCTAAGTTTCAAAAGTATCTAAAAATTTTAAAAAGTTTTTAAGTAGTTACATAAATTATTGGGTATTTACGTAAATGCTTTATTTTGTTTTGCCAAGAGTTATAAGTGATGTCACGATTTTCTCAAACTTTTTGGTGACATCTGTGAAACGGTCAACAGTGAAATACGTAAGTACCAATTATTGTTATAAAATTAGTTTTTGTTATGAACAAATAACATGGGGGGGGGGGCCTTCCTGCGTGTTGTGCCTACTATACCAAATTTTCTAAATCGGGCCCTGATACAGCACGCTGTTGACGACGGTCTGGGATCAAACCCGAATAGAAAGATCCAAGGACAACCCCACGTAATTTTGAACCAAGGTCAGATTACGAGGTCACACGTGAGCTGGCACCCAACTCTCGAAACCTCTACACCATGCTAACACAGATGCATTTAGGTACATTTATTTTAACCAAACATAATACTCTATATTTTTATAGGTAGTCAAATAAAGGCAATACTATTCTAGATTAAAACAAAAACTAGTCAAATTGTACTTGATAGACTAAAAACTAATACCATAAAGCATAAAAATAAGATAAAAATTATATATAGGTGTTTAGAAACTGTAAACTAGTGTAGCATTAGACTGTAAAGCTATAGACCAGTTTTATTATCGAGTTTTTATCTTTTACATAGGATATTATTTGAAGTTTTTACAGTATTGACTAAAGTTTTTATTTATATCTTACTCTATAACTCTAGAATACATATTACTGTATTTCATTTGGGAACTAATACAAATCTAATGCACACAGAGACGCCAAAAGTATCCATTAATACCTTACTGATAGATCAGTAGTTGAATGAAAGAAAATAAAATATTTACTGAATCATTGAGAGGATATATAGGACGACCATAAATTTATTGAATTTAATAATCGAGTGGATACTTTTAGGGTAGGATATATATACGGGTAAGTTAGTTTTTGAAATGTAGTCAAGTATAAGGCATTTTTTAAACATGCCTCTAACCCAGAGGAAATATAGGAATTTTTTTCACTTGCATATACGCTTATATATTTAAAACAAATATAGCACTAATTGGCTCACACTTATAGAAAACACACTTATAGAAAACACACTTATAGAAAACACACTTATAGAAAACACACTTGTAGAAAACATACTTATAGAAAACACACTTATAGAACAATCAATGCTTAAAACACACAATTATAGAACAAAACAATTCTTTGTTACACAAATAACACGAGCGCCTATAGGGATTTGAAGATAACCTTTTTGATGAATTCTCTTCACACGAAAATATACGTTCTATAACCTATGATCTTTACTGCACGACTTCTTACAAGTTTTAACCTTCTTGACTAATCATATCTTTCTTGTGATTCCTTCAACTAATAGGTGTGGTTATTTAGCCAATATGTGGGTTGCGGGTATAAAATCAATATTGCACAGATCTCAAATTTCGTGACCCCTTCGGAGGGTTAATACTATATCCCCATTCATAACTATATTCAAACTAACAATTAATTTATGCTCAGATTGTTAAATGTTACTTCCATCTTCCATTGAAATATAGTCAGTTTCGACACATGCGATAATGTTTCTTATGATAAAAGATGTCTCTGAAACGTATTGATAAATTTTTGACATCCTAATACATTTTAAGAGAGCAGATTGCTTTATTGAGAGCACTAGGGGTTCCGGGTTTTGATAATTAAAACGGTGTTACCAACTCGATTCCCTGTAGCTTAATGAGAAGGCTGATAAATGCGGAACTAAATTTCACTGACAGATTTAATTTCATTACGAAGATGTGTGACGATGACATCCTTATTTCTGAGTAACTTTAGAGAACAGTCTCACACAGAACATGCATCTCGTTCGAGTTTCTAAAGATAATGAGAACAGGGACAGTAATTAATCTATACAAGAACTCAAACAAAGTTGGCAAAAAGGTCCCTGCTGCAACTGTCAGATGCGATTCATTGAAATTACTAAGCACGCCGTTAGCGTTGTGAACGAAGGTAGCTTAACCGAATCGGTTTAGTCTCATCAAAAATATCCAACTTGCAAGAATCAAATCTAAAGGAGTTAGGATTGAAAATAAGGTACTATATAACTCTATATTTCTTCATTTTAATCTAAATAATACTAGAAAATCAAGGTTTTCTAAATTCAAAGGTTATTTAAAGTAAACACATATAGTGTATCTGACATGTTGGACATTAGACATTTGTGCTATCCTCTGTTAGCGGAAATGATGGTCCTCCCACAGGGGTTCCTTCACGAGAGGCCCTCACTTCCGGCCTTGTAGTGGCCAATGATTATAATCATAAGTGCCCGCCATTGAAAAAACAAATATTCGACAGTATATGCATCTCGTTTAAATTTCTAAAGGTAATGAGAAGGGGACAGTAATTTATCCAAACAAGAACTCAAACTTGGTAAAATGTTCCCTTTTATTGATGTCAGATGTGTTTCGTTAAATTACTAAGTAATTCATTAGCACTGTGTATGAAGGTAACGTAATAGAATCAGTTAAGTACAACCAAAAATATACAACAGGCTATAATCAAATATAATGGAGTTAGAATTGGTTGAAAATAAGGTGCGATATAATTCTTCATTTTAATCTAAATAATACTAGGAAATCAAGGTTTTCTACATTCGAGGATTATTTAAAGACAACACATATAGTGTATCTGACATATTAGACTGCATATGCATCTCGTTTAAATTTCTAAAGGTAATAAGAAGAGGACAGTAATTATACTAAACAAGAACTCAAACAAATTTGGTGAAATGTTTCCTTTTATTGATGTCAGATGTGATGCGTTGAAGTTACTAAGTAAGCCACTGTGTATGAAAGTAACGTAATCAATTCAGTGAAGTCTGACCAAATATATACAAAAGGCAAGGATCAAATCTAAAGTAATTAAAATTGAAAATAGTGTGCTATATACTTTTTATTTATTTATTTTGATCATAACCCATCTGGTGATTGTCTCCTAGAGGTATCGTGTCATTAGCAAAACTGACCAGATCGTCATGGTCGTCATACATCTTTCATCAAGATCTCATAGTCTCTAGAATACTGACCAGATTTTGATTTTGTCCTTATAAAAAATTGGCAGTATCTTGTTGTAGAGATATCTCGTCATCAGCAAAATTATTTTGATCTGCATGGATGAGATATCTCGTCATCAGCAAAATTATTCTGATCTGTATGGATGAGATATCTCGTCATCAGCAAAATTATTCTGATCTGTATGGATGAGATATCTCGTCGAAAAAACTTGGAAGGTTAACAATACTTGGAAATCAAGGCTTTTAAACTGCAAAGTTTGTTTTAATCTTTCTCCAACAGTGCATTTAAGTTTAAGATCATAAGGGACAGAAATTAATCGATACAAGAACCGAAAAAAAGTAGACAGAAGCTTTCCTTCTGCTGATGTCAAATATGATTCATTATATTTACTAAGTACTCAGTTATCATATTAAATGAAGGTAACGTGGCCGAATCGATTATGTCGACCAACAATATCCAACAGGTAGCAATTACATCTAAACCAGCTGAAATTGAATACTTTGTTATATATTTATTCCTATTAATCTGTTGATAAAACTAGAATATCTGGCTGTTAAAAATGTAAAATTTATTTCGGATAAATACTAACTGCCTATCTAAATTATTAGAAGTTGAGTTTGGCTTAATTCTAACTAAGTTCGTAGGGATTATTTTTATTTTTTCTGCGTATACAATAATTTTAACTGTTATTTCTTATTACTATTGCGAAAGCATCCGAAGAATCAATATTGGAAATAATGCATTTTAGCATTAAATCTCGCTTTAAAAAAAACAAAATTACGCAGGTGTTCAGTTGGTTGTAGTGCTATTACTAAAGCTATTTCAGAAGCACAGGAACTCTTAAATAAGACCATTAAATTTCTAATTTTTCATCCATGTGTACATTATAACGTTATCTAATTCATACTAGATAACACCAAAAAATAACTCAAGTATCATTCAGAAATGTTCATCACTGATCCATACTTCGTTTAACACAACTGTAACATTTCATGGTGGAAATAATGTTGTTAACTACAGTTTGGGAAATTAAGTTCTACTGTTCCAGCAATGCGGTCTTCAGGGCATTTATATTTCTAGGAAGAGGATGTCTCCGTGCAACCGCTTTTCCAAGGTAGTCCCATAAATTCTCTACAGGGTTCAGATCAGGAGATTTTGCTGCCCACGGTATTTGCTCGATGGCTTCATTTTCAACTAATTCGTCAACGAGGTTTGCTCGATGTGGAAGAGCATTATCGCAATAAATAAAAATTCCGATCCATATGCACCTCTGAAAAGTCTTACATAACGTTCTAAGACCTCATCCCGATATGTCTGACCGGATATAGATTATATGTAGAAAACGTACAGGATTGTATGTCCATCAAACATTATTCCATCCCACACCATCACACCTACACTACCAACAGTTGTTAAACTAAATCTTGATTCATCAGTGAAGAGGACATAGGTCCATTGGTGTTGACTCCAGTTCTGATTTTGTTTGCACCAATTAAAGCGATCCTTTTGTATTGTGAAGACAGTGAAGCACATACCCTTGGCTTTCTGGCATAAAGTCTTTATTCATTAAACCTTCTGTACACAGTTTTCCGTGTTGCAACAGTTTCCATGACGGCTGCAAGCTCTGAACTTAACTGCCGAGCAGTAGACTTCCTGTTACAACGTGCAGTTTTTGCCATATATAGATCTTGGGAAACAGTTGTTATACGTTTACGACCTTGTCTAGACATCCTTACAACAGTTCCAAAGAGCTATAAAATTGTTATCATAGCACAGAGTCTGTCTGTCTTGAAATATTCACACACCTCGCTACTTCCATGATTGTCTTCCTTGCTTCTAAACGGCCGACAATGCGCCACTTCACAGATTCTTCCAAATGATACTTCGGATATTCACTTTGCGCAAAGCGCTTGATTCTCTCACCGTCGGATGACGTACCGCCTTGATTTGCATATTAGAAACTGTTTGAACACTTTTGATTGGATAATCCTAATTAGGCTTGTCTCTTTCACAAATGCCCTGCAAAAATGAATTACATCGATTGGGTATTCATGGACTATAATTATTTTTGGGTATGTAATGATACTTTTGCACACGAGTGTAGATTGCAAGAGCAGTTACCTATTGAACCTCATAGAAGTGTTTTATTTTACTGTAGAAATCATAAAACAATAAATGCAGTAAAAACAATATTCCGTTATTCTCTTGAATTCAAATTTTCCTTCAAGCAATTGACCACTCCATACTTACATTTTATAAAATTTGAAATAGATAAATGCGATTAAACTTTTACATTAAAGTATTCTCATATGGAATTAAGACTACGCTCTTTAAGTTGCTTTTAAGACCTTGGATTAAACTTCCTCTGACGGCATGTATTAATTTCGTATAGATGCGAAGATCTGATGAGTATGAATTAATAATTATCATGATTCATTGAATGAAATTTAACATTGAATCGAAATATAGTAGAGCTTTGATTATCCGATCTCCGATTAATCGAGTTATCCGAGGCGAATTTCATATCGATGGATTTTTAAATGTTGCTTCGCATATGAGGGTGCACGCTTTGTCTAAACAAGTTGAAGAGCGCAGTAAAGCAGATGGTTTTTCAAAATAAATCTCGATCTGCATTACTTCGTATAATAAAGATTCTGTTGTACAATAAATTCAATAGTGTTGACCCTACAAGTTGTTTCGATGAGGTATTTAGTCAATCAAGATCTGACTAACTTTTCTAGTGTACCAAAAATTTTATTTTAAAGACGAAATATGTCGTCTTCAAGATATTTCCGTTTTTTGATGATTGCGAGATCACTATTTCGGTCAGTTTCTGTTATTGCCGAGATATCTCGTCCATCAAGGTTTGGTAAGGTTTGCTAATGACAAGACAACCGCCGGGATAAATGTTAAGTAAAATTTCTAAGTAATGAAAATAATGTGAAGTTCCAGAAAACAAACGCATTTGAATCCAGATAGAAGAACAATGAACTGATCTCCTAACGCCAGAAAATCTTGACATTATTTGCACGAAATAAAAGTTTGCTCAAGACGTTTTGCGGTGAGAGATTTTGATTAAGCGTTCTCTCTATTCACTAAAACAACTCAATCATAGTCTTTGTAGCAGACATATGGACATATAATTCATACAAATGCTCTACACAGATCAATGGAAAATATATTTCTTTCTTATCCCATGTATTATGAAAGTGAAAATGAAACAAAAATATTCGCTGGACATATTTTACATGAGAAAAAATTCCCTACTCTCCCTTACACTGTTTTTGCCTACTATAAGCAGAGTCTAAAAATACTCTGAAGAGTAAAAATGCGTACCTCGTGATGCAAAAACAAGAATGTGTACTTCTTCAACTGACGACTGAAGAAATTGTTACAGATTCCTTCATAGGAAAACCTTTTAAAGAGTACCTGCAAATAGAAAAGCTTTTCCTCAATGCACTACACAGCGAACAAGAAATACAATAGGTTGAAGCAGGAACGCTCTTTGTTAACTTTGTCTTCATTTCTGTGTCGACACGGTTTTGAAATTCGACTACTCCTATCAGTATATAGGTGTTTTAGATTTTCTTTCCAGCTAGTAATTGGAGATATCTTCTCTTATGTTTTTCTTTCGCTAGTTAGAAGCTCTTCCATATTAGTATTTCATTTCGAAAGCTTTTTGAACCATAAACACATTTTTCGATTATTTGTTTTTCTTTTTCTCTTTCCCACAGTTTCCATTAACTATAATATTTATGTAAAATTTATTCTTTTAGTCTTTCTGATCTTTTTCAAGAAATGTGCTGCTTGTGATTTGATCTAACTTCTTAAGGTATCTGCATACGTTAAAAAAGCCAATTGTGATGAAATTTTTTTTATTTTACTAACAAATTCACTGTACTTTTATGCTTCTAAAATAGTTTAAACTTTCAATGTGCGACTAATAGAAAAAACGTTAGGTCAATTTAAAATTTGAACGAAATCGTTGATTATACAGGAAGTAGCATAACGAAACCGGAACTAATAATAAGAATATTCTATTTTTACCATAATTTCTACCTTTTATCCGTTATAGTAAGTTAAAACATGTAATAATTATGTTTCGATAAATTGGCCACTACAATTTTTTAATTGAATTCACTTATTTGTTACAAGAATTTTGCATAATCTTTACTCTCTTGGATTTTGTTTACAAGCATTTTTCTCAGAGTTACATTTTAGGCATAACCATTGAATTCCAGAAATGATAACCAAAAAAGATATTGTGTATATTTATAAAATTTGTAATGCACATTCGAAATAGTGTTTGCTAGTGCATGCTCTAGAGTCAAATTGATATCTTTATTTTTTTTCTTATTTATGAACTTGCATTTGAGTATCAATGGTGCAAAATGATCAAATATCCTTTAACAATTTTCAATGAGTCATAAAACCTTTATTTTTTAAAATATCTTTCTACTTCTAGAAGAAGCACTAGCTAACATCATGAAGTTTACTCTGATCATGTTATTTTGCTGCTAATTTAAATTATATGCCCCGTATGATTTTTCACAAATATTAAAAAAAAAAACTTCAAATTTACACACAAAAAAATTTTTTTGTTGATATATTTTTTAAATTTTAAGTATTGATAGTGTAAAATTAATTTTGAATACAAACAAGTATAAAAATAGTATTAAATTGCTTCTGAATAGCATTTTTAAAAAATCTCCGAACGTATGCTGATACCTTAAATGCATTAAACACAATGAAATTTTAAGGTATACAATGAAATATCCTACTAATTTAGTGTTTAATACATATAGTTGCGTAATTAATATGCTTTTACAATCTAAACGGAGTTATTTGATACAAAAATGTGTATCGATTTCTAATAGTCATCATAAAGCAAAGTGGGTAAATTTATTTAAGGTGTTTGGAAAAGGATTTATCACATTTTCAGTTCACTGCACTGATATTTCTTGTGTATTTAAATTTACGAATCACTTTAGAATATTTTTTTTAATTTAGGATTTTGGTAAAATTTCTAGATTTAATTTTGATGATTCTCAATTTTTTCTTTTAAAATTGCTCTGAAAATTTAAGAAAGATCGCAAATCCCTTCACTGTAAACACGGAAAACTATTGGAAATATTTGCATTCAAAACATTCAAAAATATTTATAATGTATCTATATAAAAAATGATAAGTTTTTTTAAGACTTTTTACGATTAATTCGACTCTTAAAACTCGTAAACTTCTCTTCACTTTTAAAAGATAATCCAATTTTCGCAAATTTTTTCTATTACATTTTTTTTAAAACATCGGTAATTGATTTATTGATGATATGAGAGATTAAATAGGATTCAAAACTATTTTACTATTACTTAACTTAAGATTATCAAAATAAGAATGGATTGGTCATACTTACATATTAATTCACTTAACTGTTACTGTTAAATTTGATAGAATAGGTTTTGCTTTTCAAATAACGATAACCGGTAATAAAATAAATTAAATACCAAAGCTTTATTTGAACACTGTTCTTTTTAGATTTTTATTATAGTGTAAAAAGAAACGGGGTTTTTTTTAGATCAATTACTGTACCGTTTTAGTTTTTTCCATCCTGATTATGACATAGAGACACTCCTGGTTCAGTTTTTTCGTTTCTTTCAGTAGAAAAAAAAATATTTTTTTCTGTGCTTTAAACAGTAGGTCAGTTTAACTTTAATCGTTTCGGTTTCCTTTTAAAGCTCAGATCATTTTTTCATTAATTTTCCTTTGTGAAAAAGACTTTTGTGTTTAATTACTTTCGCTCTCTGAGATTTTTCTCTATAAGGGTTTTGCGAGACTTTTCAGAACGCAAGTTTGATTTTGTTCACCTTGTACGTAATTAACTTCGCTTTTGTGCTCAAATCTGCTGTTGTTTTTACTTTTTAATATCCTTTCATAATTGTTTTCACCTTCTGCTGCAATACTATACAATAGACTACAATGGATTCTTTAATGTGTTATACTTCAGGTGCAAAAATAGAGTAATAAAATCATTAGAGTAATAAAATCAAGCATTTTTCCAAGTAGTGATCATTTATTACGTTACTGTGCTCATAAAATAAAAAAGTATAAAAATAATTTTAAAATATCAGGACAATTTCTTTGCGTGTTTACGTATATTTATTTATTGTAATGACATTTTATTCAAATTGTGTTCTAGTATTGAGGGAAATAGTTCATATAAAGCAATTTATGAGCAATACAATACAACTTAATTGAGTCACAACCCCAACGAATGATTGATTGATTAAAGAGCAGCTTAACTTGAAATGCCTAAAGCAATGATGAAAAGAAGAAGCACAATACAGACGAATACTTTTTAGATAAGTCGCTTAAGGATTGAGATTTTATGACATCTGAATAACCAGGTATATAGGTAGGGGAAAGTGGAGTAAGTGCATTTTCGAGGAAAGTGCGAATTGGGTCTATAATATTTGAGCCAAAAAAATCATTGTTCGGCCATCTAAGGAATTCTACAGCATACAATCTGCACTTTCATGCTTTTGCCACCAGAATGTGCTAAAGTGAAGCATAACTTCCAGGGAATGTTTCAAAGCACACGTGTTGCTTCCACTTGATGTATCAAGTTGTAACTGATCTTTGAAATTCAAGAACATTCATCAATATTAACCTTGTTTTGGATAGCTATCGTCGAGAATTGGCTCAACTACTTTTGTATCCCGTACAAAGAAGATATCAGTTCGGTAGTGAAAAATTATATAATCTGCATATTTGCTCCTACCGTAGCGAGAAGACGAGAAGTAGTTTTTGAAATTGAATTCTAAAGCTATGATGGACAATAATTGTTTAAGTTTCTCGTAATCACTTAATTCTTGATTAAAGCTCATATTCTTTTTGAGAGCTGTAAAGTTTATTACATTCTTATACATTTATTTAAGACGCTAACAATTTTTTAAAGCCAACCAGACAGTATTGTAATTAGTAGTTTCTAATTTGTTGTTGTAATTTCTAATTCCAAGTTCAACATTCTAGTTTTCATGTCTAAATTACTACTTCAAGTTTTTAAATTTCAAGTTCCTGTTTCTAAATTTCTAGTTCTAGTTTCAACTCTTAGTTTCAGTTCCAAATGTCTAGATATAATTTCTAATTCTCTTTTCTAAATTTCAAGTTTTAGTTTCTATATTTCAAGTTCTAGTTTCTACTTCATAAGACAATTACATAATTCATAAAAGTATTGATAAAACTTTCTACATCAAATTATTTTTAAAGCCAAACAGATTGTATTGTACCAATAATATTTTACTGTTTTTTTATTTGTTTATCTAAACTTTGAATTGTGTTACTAGTAATACTCTTTTTTTAACAGCAAATTTATTTGTACATTTCAATTTTTAGTACAGTGACTGCTATTCTCTTTGATTCCAGTCACATTTTGTTTTTTGATTCCCTTTACAGCAATCTCTACATGGATTCAAGTAGTCATCTTTTTAATTTTTGTAAAGGAACCTAATTATTTTGAATACTTTAACAAGGTCCCTTTAGCTTCATTTGCAGCCACGGCTAGATTGGATCACTTTGTCACTCAAATAAATCTACACGTTTCACCCTGTGACTCGTGAAGGTTCCTTGCTTGTTTGGCCGAAGAAGGAACATTGGAAGATATCTCATTTTTCTCTATTGGAGGGAGCTTTTGAGAAATAATTTGGCTTGCTCTTCATCACAGAAAAGCGACTTGGGAGTTGAGTACACCCCTACTTGCCTCTAGCAAAGGAACTCATATATAGGGTAAAGAAATGGTGGATAGAAGAAACAACTCTTCAAAATATATGTGAAAAGTCTCAGCCGTTTGGGTGTCTGAGCGATATGGGAACGTGGCGAAAATCCCACATTTGGCACGTTACTGAGTTGCCGTCAGTCCCTTTCGATACTATCCGTGAGTTACATGTCGAGCAACTTCACTTCCTGTCAGGTTCAATTCCTTCCTGATTGTAGCGAACTCTTATGTCAGTAAAACTTGCATTGTGTGCATTTGTTCATTACTTAACTTGATTTTGGAATCATTTTTTAGATTTAAGGACATATTGTTATGCTTTTTCATGTTTTTTGCATAATTGTTTCAATTGGTCCTGATAGGTATTTCAATTAACGTCGGACTGGCTGAATAACAGGCTATTGTTGATGGTTCGGGATCAAACCAGAAGAGAAAGATCCGAGTAAAACACCACGCAGTTTTAAATCACAGTCAGATAACGAGATCGCTCTTGATCTGGCACCCTACTCTCAAAACTTCCACTCACTGACAACGTGATAATTTTGACTTGGGTTTCAACTATAAATTTATGTTCAAATGTTTTCCATTTGTATCTTATTCTCAGTTTCAACACGCATTACACAATGTTCTTCACTCATCTACTGGTGCTAAAAAATCTTTCTTCTACCCTTTTAAACGTTAAACAAATATTTTATATGCTTTCTATTGATGGCTAAATCTTCGATACCATTAAGTGTGTTGGCTGGAGGCTTCAATCTTAACCAGAGTACGAAATATCGAATTTTACTTTCGGTCCTTCGAATTTTTACTGGAAAAAGAAGCAATTTTTCTAATTGATGGGTGTGAATCAGCAGCGTTATATAGGAAAAAATTCTGGCCCATCGGAAAAAATTTTAAAATGCACAAAGATGTCACTCGCAAAAATGTCCACGGTCGATTGTAGTGCAATTGCACTAGAAATGCAACTTACCCTATGAAAGATTTGCCAGTTCGGATGGTCACTTTTGATCAGTGGGTGGATTTCTTTTTTGAACCCTTTTAGAAGACTGCTTTGACGCTCTCAGACGTTGGTTCTGCGAAAGAAGTGCTTTTGTATACATACGTAAAAACATTTTATTTTTAAACATTGGATCTAACATAAAATGTTTTATGCGTTAAATGCATCAATTACATTTTTAAGTAATTTGTCATGAATTCCTACATTCTTTTTTCATATTTTAACTCATTTTTCTAATTTTATGTAAGTTTTCAGGCTGTTTTTAATAATTTTAAGTACGTTTAGGGGTCAGTTTTTGCATTATTAATACATTATAAGTGCGTTTCGGGGTCACTTTTTGAATTTTTATACATTTTAAGTACGTTATAGGGGTACCGTTCTGAGAGCGGGCCAAAGTAAAATAAGGGACAGATAAATTCCGCATTTGCTCATGATCGAAAAATGAAACGTGCAATAATGCTCACGCGCATAATCCTTTCCTCAGGCACATAAAGCGAGTTTACCTCCGCTGTGCTCAGCCACACACCAACTGCAGCAAGATTTCAATTACGTAAATTCGCTGTTTCCTTTGATTTTGTACGAGAAAGCAGGTGTACATCAAAATCGGTAAATCCTACCAATGGCAAGGGCGTGTATTATTTTTATGTCATTTTTCATGAATTTCAACATACGTTTTTCATATTTTAATTCATTTTTCTAATTTTAAGTACGTTTTCAGGTTATTTTCAATTTTTTTAAGTACGTTTCGGGGTCACTTTTTGCATTTTTAATGCATTTTAAGTACGTTATAGGGCGTTTTGCACTTTCAACACATTATAAGTCACTTTCATGCATCTTAACGTCAACGTGATTACCACCTTCCAGAGTGGGCTAAGTAAAATCAATGACAGATAAATTCCGGATTTGCTCATGATCGAAAAATGCAACGTGCAATAATGCCTACGAGCAGATCCTTTCCTCAGGCATACAAAGCGAGTGAACCTCCACCATGCTCAGCCACACACCAACTGCAGCAAGATTTCAATTACGTATCTTCGCTGTCTCCTTTGATTTGGTACGAGAAACCAGGTGTACCTCAAAAGCGGTTGATCCTACCGATGGCAAGGGCGTGGTTGGGAGGACGCGAATGACTGATGACCGGATTCTGACACCTAATTATCGTTTGCCGGAGGACTAGGGTGAAGCGCGTTATTCAGTTTATGTGCTCGGAGAGACTCCATACAAAACATAATTGAAATAGACCTTGTGTGAAGTTGGTGACGAGTTAAGCGCTTATTCAGAGAGGGTAAGTATGCGCTGGGGTTGGGGAAGAAGCTCTATGCAGTCAATTACTCGAATGCTTCTCATACGCTGCCGTTATCCATTCTTCCATTCATGGAGGGATGTTTCCGAATATTCGGGGAGGGTTTCGGAAAGCGTGCATTCCAGGCGTTCAGGTTTCTGCGACGCCATTTTTCTAGCGGTGTTTTGGAAATTACAATATTTATTCTCCAGCAGGTAATCCGGTTGGAGGAGTGACGGATTAGCGATCGGAGGGTTGTAAGCTCGAATCCAACCATCGACCGTCGTGTACCAAGTTGGTTGGTGCACGTTAAATGTGTCGCTTCTTCAAATGCCATCACGTTGGCACGGTGTGTAAGTTTTGGGTGTGACTTCGTTATCACACCGTGGTTCAGAATTGCGTGGTGTTTGTTCCTGGACAGTCGCCAATAGCCCGTTGTGATGCTCTTATGTGACGTTAATTATATACTTCCCACAAGCAGGGGGTGTGATGTGCGGTTCTGACGAGAAAGCAGTCGACCTTGGATGAGTCGATTTTTGAGTGTGTGTGAAAGCGCATTAGAAGACTACGCAAAAGCGTGAAAGAAGATTGCTGTAGATGTTTCTCTCTGACAACTCGTTAGCACTGCTAGCTTAGCATCATGTTAAACTTAGAATCAGAATCCACACTAAAGACGCCAAATGAGAAAGCGCTTTGTTTTCCTTACCAACAGTCCCCTAATTTAAATAATAGACTCGTTGAAAAGCACGTGCTTCTTGTGCCTTTCCTCCTTGGAGCAGTACTATAGAGGCACGTGTCTTTAGGTAAGTCCATCCGTACACAGGTGACTTAGCTCGCAGATAAAAGAGGTGCTATGGCAATCGCTGTATATAGGTGATTATTTGTTTCGTAATCAGTGCTATGAAAGATTTAGACTTCGATGGTTTGATAATTTGATACATGGATACATGATTGTATTTCAATACGAACAAGATACATGATTCTATTTCGATCCGATCAGGAAACATAATTGTATTTAAATACAATCAGGATACATGATTGTATTTAAATACAATCAGGATACATAATTGTATTTCACTACGATCAGGATACATGATTGTATTTTATTGTATTTCAATACGATCAGGATACATGATTGTATTTTATTGTATTTCAATACGATCAGGATACATGATTGTATTTCAATACGATCAGGATACATGATTGTATTTCAATACGATCAGGATACATGATTGTATTTCAATACGATCAGGATGCATTATTGTATTTCAATACGATGAGGATACATGATTGTATTTCAATACGATCATAAAAACTACAGATTAACTGAACATAAAAGTCTCATTTATCAGTTTAAAATGACATCCAAATGAGAATAAAAATTGCAACACATTTTTTACTGTAGAACTGTAATGCTCAATTGAAAAATAATTTTCTCAACAAGTCTCCACCGAAATAGTTAAAGTAAATCACTAAATAGTACGAATTCAAGAAGCCAATTTACTCGTGTTAAGTCACAAGATAAACTGAATTGTTCATATAATATAATCTTCACATCAATAATCTATTCTAATCTCACTATTCTACAAGTTTTTCATCTGTCTTGGATGTTCGATATACTCTATATTTTTTTCCAGGCACATTCGCATATCTTAGGAGCGACGTATTTGTCTTGGAATTCATCGATATTTTGCAAAATTTTCAAACTGTCATTTTGAATTAACTAAGGAAGTTAACTTCTAAAATATTACATGTCCTAATTCATACTTCTAATGACATACATACACAAGGACAGGTTTACTGACGCAAAAGAGGGGAATGCACTCAAGGAGGAATCGAACTTGCTCAGCCTACAACTCGCTGGTTCCTAGAGTAGTATTCAGGCACGCTGACCACCCAGATCTCAGGGATGTAGTGTTAAATCGTGGTAACACCTCCGACTTTTATCACTCCAACAGCCAGGTATTACATCAGGACACATGAATGTCAATGATCTCGTCTAATTTTTCAACTAGTCATTACTACCTCTCCTTTATATTTCAATTGAAACGTAGCAATACGAAAATCTAATTTATATCTTGCAGGAAACTGGAATTTAAAAGTGCACTCCAAGAAATGTTTATTTCTGAAGCTTTGTCAGTTAAATAGTGGTCGCTCGGCATTCAGTAAGAGAACAGATCGTTAGTATTCACTTCATGTTGAACGGAGGAAAGCATTTATTTCATGTGCTGCTTTATTTCACTCACTGTTCCAACAGTAGAAAATTTTCTTTTTTTTTCTCTACACCCCTTTTCTATTACCGGTTACGCCCAAACTTAGGTACGTAAATAAATTATTTTTTAGAGAATTTTACATGGATTCTTTATCACGTAGAGTGGTTGCTAACGCTGTAAAGAAATGGATGCGTATGGTAATCATATGAGATGTAACATATTTTAACTAATTTTTGTACAATGTTTTAGGCTGCAATGATTTGTTTAAAAATATGCACACGCGGGGGATTTGTGTTTTCTTCTGGACATTGGGAGGGCTTTTGACGCAACTTTTTAGGATTGTAAAATATTTTTAAATACTGCTAATTTTAAAACGCTTTTAGAAAAACAGTTCACTAATGTAGATGTTTAATGTATTAAATCTCTTCTATTTGAGTTTTTAACTCTCTTAATTTCTAGTTCTAGTTTTAATTTTTTTTTTCTAATTTCTGAATTTCTAGTTCTAGTTTGTAATTTCTAGTTCAAGTTCCTAATTTTTTGTTGTAATTTCTAATTGCTAGTTCTAGTTTCTAATTTGTTGTTGCAATTTCTAATTACAAGTTCTACTTTCTAGTTTCCGTGTCTAAATTACTATTTCTAGTTTCTAATTTGTTGTTGGAATTTCTAATTACAAGTTCTACTTTCTAGTTTCCTTGTCTAAATTACTATTTCTAGTTTCTAAATTTCAAGTTCTTTCTTCTAAATTTCTAGTTCTAGTTTCAACTCCTAGTTTCAGTTCATAACTTCTAGATCTAGTTTCTAATTATATTTTCTAAATTTCAACTTCTAGTTTCTAAATTTCAACTTCTAATTTCTAAATTTCTAGTTCTAGTTTCTAAATTTCTAACTCTAGTTTCTACTTTATAAGCAAATTACATAATTCGTAAATGTATTAATAAAACTGTCCACGTCAAATTACTTTAAAAAAATTTGTTTTGTTCATCTAAGAAAATCTAAAAGAAAACATATCGAAATGCTTTTGAAAAAAAAGAAAGAAATGTATTATTAGCTAATTCATCATCCTGAGGGGGGGGTTCAAACTAAAAACGTTGATGAAATTTAAATTCGCTAAGGTATTATACATTTCGATAGAGTATGGTGCGTCAAGTAAAGTTCAAAAATGTTCTTCAAATGTTGTAAAAGAGAGATAAAAATATCTTGCAACGAGCAAACTTTAATTTTGTTGTGTGAGGTAAGCAAGTGCGACCCAAGAATATAAAACGTGTCTGTGATTAAAGTAGGTATTGCCTGGAGATGCTTGACGGAGTCCTATAGATTAGTTTCCCAGCAACAGCCCTTCTAATAGCGGCAAGGAAATTACACGGACAAAGAAGGGCAGAAATGAAATTTCATGCTCTTGCTACATTAACACGTTTGCAAACACTATCATTCCATGTATGGTTTTGTCCCATTATATGGAGTAAGTGTGCGAGCTCCATAAATTAGCACTTTGTCCCTCCAAGTGGTTTCGACGAGATATCTCGTCCATCAAGATTTGGCTATTTTGCTGATGACGATGTATCTCAACAGGTTGTCGAGATATCTCGTCATCATGATATTGCCGGTTTGCTTGATGGTGACGATTTATTTTCATTTCTAGCAATTCTTCCACAAATTTTCTTTTAATTGCGAGTTATCTCAGCCATCAAGATCTGGGTTTGCTAATTACATCTTCCAAGCAACAATTAGAAGGGTTGGCACTAGAAAGACGTGAAGGTGCCAGATTATTTTTGGTACCAATAATTTTGGGTATCGGGTGTGATATATTGATTTTTGAAGTTCAAAATTTACATTAATCTGTTTTTAATTTCATTTTAGGTTTTACATTGATTGTAACAGTCAGTACAATCTCACTTTTCAAGCGGCATGTATTTTTATGCACATATGTATTTTTATGCAATCAGGGCATCTGTTTTTCGCATAGTTTCATTTAAAAGGTGTTGGAACGGCGTATTTTGAGGGTTGGGATGATCTCTTCTATGCTTTCTGAGTCGTAACTTTTGTGTTTGTATTATTTCCTATTGGTGCCAGATATTGAATACCAAGTTCTTCACCTAGCTGAGGATGAAATTTCTATGACTAAATATATTTCCTGTCTTTTCTTTATATAAAATACAGGCATTTTCCACATATATATCTAAAACGATGTAAAAATACATGCATGAGTCGACGACGAGTTCTTTTTCTCGATATGACTGCAAACAGTTGTGTCATTTGGTCTACGATGTCAACGCCATACTTCGCATAGTCATCCTCTGTTCTCCGACTGTCTCTGGTACACGGCTAGGTGAATCATTCGTACATAAAAGAGACTGAAAACAAGCTTTAGCTTATTTATCATCATAACAGCTACTTTTTCTACATTCATTGACATTGAATGGAAAATATTCACTTTCAGAATAGTTACTTTCACTATATCCTATATCTATTTTATCCAATCTTTGAGAACCTTTTCAAAATCTCTTCGAAAGTGATAGACATCTATATTCTCTATCATAAAAGAAACTAACCATGTGTCCCTATTCAATTCGACACGGGAGTAAGGTATCGGACATTCCAAGCCTTTCCAAAAAGATTACTACTGTGTCGACAAAATAGTGATCGCAGCAGGGGAAGGAAGCACAGACTATATACGGGAGTACAAGGTCAAATTACTTTGAAAGTCATTTCACGGTTATAACAGTCACCAAACGGAAGAATTTTACTGTATCATTGCGAAATACGATAGAGCTTTTCTGACCCCTTCTGCAATTTTAGATATAAAGTCCTATATCGCCAGTTCTAGGACCAACAACTTGGCCAAAAGGATTACATACACAGTCAGTGTTCACGAAACAATTAATTTGTAGAATAGCCTATTCGATTCATTCACAAAGGCTGAGAGATCAAGAGTGAAATGGGAGATCAAGATTCAAGATATCAAGAAGAAAAGATCAAGAGTGAGATGGGCACAAAGGCTCGGTCTATTTTTCTAGCATTAAAGAATTTGTCTAATTACATCAATGTAAAGTGTAAGCAAAAAAAAGTATACACATATTACTAAAAGGTCGGACATGTGTAGTAAAAATATTTTTCTAATTATATTAATGTTAAACTAAAGCATATAAGAGTAAACATATAAGTAAACGGCCTGTAATAGAAGTAATTGGTTTCTTAAGGACTTAAAAGATTTCAGCTGGTCTGCTTGAAACATCGTCTGTCTTTCTAGCTTAAGGTATTTGTCTAATTATATTAATGTTACGTTTTAGTTATTAAGACTGTAATGTAAAAATATATTTTTAATTATACCAATGCTAAGTTTAAGGAAATAATAGTGAAAACATATTTTAGTAAAATATCTGGAAAAATGTGGTAAAAATAAATATTTTTAAAAATTACAGGGAAGAGAGAATTTGTTTCATATGGTCTTTAAATGGTTTAGGGTGTTGCAAACAGTGTAACTGAAATCTTCAAATTTTTCTATTGATTATTTCGATATTTCCAATCGGTCAAAAGTATTCACATCAAGCAACATCAATTAGTTTTACTAGTTATCAAAAAAATATTTGAAGATCAAAGAAAAGTCGATTCCTATAGTTAGTTTTTAAAATTATGTAAGGAAATACATTAACCGCTCATCTCATAGAGCTCAAATTTTGCGAAATTTACACTATTTTACACTTTTAACGGGCTTTATATAAGTATTAAATTAAGTTTAAGTCCTTTTAACTGGTGGTTTTCTCAACAAAGTATCTCGTCAATAGTACAACTAACTGACTAGATCTTGTTGGATATACTGTCAAGATATTTTGTCGTTAGAAAAAAAAATACTAGATCTTGATCTCACCGCCATCAAATAACCGGTAAGATCTTCTTAATGTTATATCTCATTATTAGCATAATATTTCAGATATCTCGTAAAAATCACTTGGAGAGTTGATAAACTTCCTATTTTAATGAACTTATTCTCGGTCTTTATTAGTTAATAAAAAGTGCAACAGTCGTATTTATCATGGCTTTAAAATCAAATTAGTATTCCAATTATGTGATAGGGTAAAGAAAAATTACTTAGCAACCAAATGACATTGACAATTCATCAAATTTAGTTGAATACGAACATTAAGAAAAATAATCAAATAGGAAATGTTTCCAGCTAAGTTTGAGTAAACGATGCTTGGGAGTTCTTGGCGTTTTTTCATTCGTAACATTATCTTTGTTCTGTCCCTTTATCGGAGCCGATTAAAAGAGTCCGCAAAATAGAACTTAGATTAAAAGTAATCCATTTGAGATCTTCTCTATTCTAGAAACGTTAATTATTTCTTAAAACTTCTCTTAGTAATCCCTGCAAAGAAAGCAATTTAATCCGGAATTGTGTTCCTCCGAAAAAAAGCCGCTCTAAAAGTCATTCTACCTATTTAATACACTCTTTATTAATTGAATCGGTCTCTAATGCTTCTTTAAAACTTTTGCTTGTGTGTATTCGCGAAAATTTATTTACTTTGTCTTATTTATTTGTTTGTTTTTTGTCTCTTTCAAAACGGCCATTCCTTCGGACGAATGAAAAGTGTAATTAAGAGATAAAATGTGAGACCTTTTCCAAATGATTCAAAGTTAATGAAAGGCTAGGTTCGCGTAGAGTGTCTGCTATTTTGTCTCTGAGGACTTCGGGAAGACTGCTATCGAGAGGCCTGAATGATCATTGAAATGAACATTTAACCTACCGATTTGACGAAATTAATTTATTTTCAACTTCTTTTCTTACCTTCCGTTCAATCTGGAGTGTCGGGGACGAGCGTTAAATAAATTCAATTTCCGAAGTGATGTCCCTTTCGCCTCGGTTGTCCTGTGACTTCTAGCATGCTAGAAGCGAACGTGCTGGCGAAATTGATTGTAAGTAAAATGGCGATTGTTTATCGTAGCTACACATTCGGGTTCTGAATAGATTGAAAGAAACTACTTACTCTGTTTATGACGTTGAAAATGTTTTAGTGGTTAAGATTATTTTATTAATCTTGCCTTAAGTGACTTTAGACCAGTGGTGGCCAAACTTTTACATAACATACGTCAATGTTTTTTCACATACGAGTTCAGATGCGCCATAAAACTCACGCACATCTTCTACCTTCTAACGTTCTTGATTGGGGTTGGAAAATACAGATTAAAGTAGGATCTACTTCACTTAGGCGAGACTAAATTAATTAATGTATTCCAGTTCAAAAGAGACACGTTTATTGGAGCACCAATATACAATAGTGAGAGATGATCTCTTGAACCTGGTCTTGATTTCGTCATCATAAAAATATCGGTAATGCCTTGATTACGTTCGTTACTCGTCGTTTTCAAAATAAGTCAGTAACTGGTAATTGTTAATTTTTAATCACCAGTTTGTTTGGTGAAGATAACTCTTTACCACAATTATCAGATGTGATGAGAAAGAGTTCTGAGCGATATTGAGCTTTGAACTTGGAGCCGTCTATTCTTTCTGCTAACGAGAAGAAGACTTGGTATATCCTTAATAACTTTTTAATATAAATATGTTTATAGACATAATTAACATTTTTAAATTATTTAATTACTGTACGTATTACAGCACATAAACGTTACTTACCATTAATAAGACTATGGAGCCTGTTTCGATTTCGCTAGTCTTTCAATGTTTGGTGTTATATTTGTTACTGAGAACTGCAGAGAATTCTTCAAATTTGAATAAAGTCATTCGCGAAATCGTCTTGCTAAATTTTTGTGTTGCTGACATTTCTAAATGATTTAATTATTGTACGTATTACAGCATATAAACGTTGCTTACCATTAATAAGACTATTGAGCCTGTTTCGATTTCGCTAGTCTTTCTCATTGTTTGGTGTTAAATTTGTTACTGAGAGGTGCAGAGACTTCTTCAAATTTGAATAAGGTCAATCTCGAAATCGTTTTGCTACATTATTTTGTTGTTGACATTTTAAAATGATTTACCATTTTTAAATGGTTTACCATTAATTATTGTACGAATTGCAGTACATAAACGTTACTTACCATTGATAAGACTTTTGAGCCTGTTTCGATTTTGCTAGTATTTCAATGTTTGGTGTTAAATTTGTTACTGAGAGCTGCAGATAATTCTTCAAATTTGAATAAGGTCATTCACGAAATCGTTTTGCTTTTAATAAATTTCATGGATAAAAATGCTTGTTTATACATGTATGTCGTTTTGAAACGACATATATAATTTTTTGGCAAGTTTTCTTACTTCTGGAAACTGTTCACAGTGTAATGAATAAATCAGGTCAAAAGTATTTAGATCTGAAAAAAGCTAATCAGATTTCATTTTCAATAATGAATTTGTTTTTAAAAAATTACGACGAAATGATGAGTACAAAAGCTGTATGAATTGAACTGAAATTGAACTCTGGTGTTGAAAATATGAAGATGGATTCAGTTATGACGCCTACTTCAAAAGAATAAGTAGGCGAAAGAATGCTATGCGTCACAGGTTGGCCAACACTGCTTTAGACGAACAAATCGTGAGGGCAAAACTGTGGTAAAGAAAAATATTAAGTAGTTTTACCAGCAAAATGTGTTTTTATGTTGTCAATTAAATGGCCAAAAGTCTTTTTACTGGTGTAATCTTATCTTACTGAAAGGATTAAGTGATTTTAGGCAATGGAAGCTGAAATGGAAACTTCATCAAAACGAAATAAATCAATATAGTAATTATTAGGTTTTTGTATGGGGAAGAGAAGCTATTTCTGCCTATTTTAAGCACAATAGAATTTGTATGCGTGTGTTTCATTTAATCCTCTAAATTGTTTGGACGGTATATACCGTTCACCATGATTTGACTTACACTGACGATCCAAAACATTATGACCATCCCCAGATTTTTCAATGAGCTCGTCTGACGTGGAGGGCACGTGACTAAGTGAGATTGGTACTTAACTGCTGCTGGAGAAAGTAAGTAATCATTCTTGCACTTAATTTTGCGAGTGATGGGAAAGGCTACTGATCTAAGCGTATTTGAGAGAGGGCAGATCTTAGAGGCCCGAAGACTCGGAACGAGTATCACCGAAACTGCACGACTGGTAGGTTGTTCACGATATACCGTTGTTAGTATTCATGTAAAGTAGATAACTAACGGTGATACCAGCAGTAGGCGTCAAGGTGTTGGTCGTCCACGCGTCATCAAAGAAAAAGGACGTCGGAGACTGTCCCGCTTGGTAAAGCAAAATCGGCGTGAGACAGTGGCTCAGCTGACAGCCCAATACAATGCAGGTCCAAGCGCAAGTGTTTCGGAACGCAAAGTTCAGCGGACACTGTTAGATATGGAACTGTGCAGCAGACGTCCCGCTCGTGTACCTCTGTTGACCAAGCGTCATCGTCAACTACGCCTACAGTGGGCCCGGGAACATCGAGACTGAACCATGGATGAGTGGAAGAGTGTTGCCTGGTCAGATGAATCATCACGTCGATGGTCCTGTCAGGGTATGCCGTCTTCCAGGCGAACAGTTACTCCCCTCTTGTACAGCAGGTCATACACAGGCTGGTAGTGGCGGTATTATGCTTTGGGGGACGTTCTCATGGGCGACTCTAAGACCCGTAGTTGTGGTAGAACTGACCATGAAAGATGCAAACTATATGAACATCATTGCGGATCAGTTGCACCCTTACATGGCGTCTGTCTTCTCAATTGGAAATGGAATCATCCAGCAGGACAACGCCCCATGTCACAAGGCTCGGATTGTGTTGGAGTGGTTCGAGGAGCATACTGATCAATTCCACTTAATTTCCTGGCCACCTAACTCTCCGGATCTTAATCCGATAGGCCAAATTAGGCGCAACGCGTTATTGAGTAGGTGGTCATAGTGTTTTGGCTCTTCAGTGTATTTTGCTAGCCCGTTGTGTTGCTTTAGTACGACGTTAATTAAAAATTATCAATTACTGACTTATTTTTAAAACGACGAGTAACGAACGTAATCAAGATATTACCGATTTTTTTATGTTGACGAAATCAAGATCAGGTCAGTTTTCTCTAATGAGGAAATATCTTGTCCATGAAGATCTGGTCAATTTTGTTAATGACGATATGCCACGTTGAGACAACTACCAGAATGGCTAATGATTGGCATCAAAAATTATTAGATAGTATATTAACAATTCCACGTAGTTCAACTAACTGCCAACCGAAATTCCTTAAATTATGTAAAACGTAAGCCAAATCATTTAATAAATGTTTATATTCGTGCATAATTTAATTATGCAAGCCTAAATCATCCGCTGTTCACATTAATACTAAGTATTAGTAAAATACTGACTGCGCTATGTATCTTTTAGGAATTTAAGTAGTAATATATAGTGTGTAAATTTATTGAGACATGGGACATTTAAAATGTTTCGTATTATTATTTTTTATTATAATTATATGGTATAATAATAATTTCGTATTATAATTTTAGGGATGTTCCTATAAATTTTACTAATTCAAAACTATAGAACATTCTGAAAGATTATATTGATATTTTCCACCATGTTCAAAAACGGTTGCTGAATACAAGGATGCTATGCGAATGTGGCATTAACCAAATACGCTAAACTATAACGGATTTTTTAAATATTTTTCAATAATTCTTATCAAGGTCAAAAGTACGGCTAGTTGGTATCAGAATTTAAGTGGTGTAAAAGAGTAGAAAAAATAATTATAGTTGAGGCAATAATTGTGCTATATAATAACATTTTTTAAGATGGTAGGGTCACGAACCAGAATCCTTATCTCAGTAATGTTAAATACAGACATTTTTAGGAACATTAAAAAAAATTTCTATTGATTATATGTCTTTAAATTTTTTACTGTATATGGCCTGGACTATAATACATACTTTAACCATGGCTTTTATGATTTTAATGTCCCATTATTTTTTTTTACATTTTTAACTATGTTTTTTTCTGAAAAACACTGAAATTTCATTTATTCTTATAAATTTACTTAATCTTATAAATTTAATATTTAATAATATATATAATATTAAATATATAATATTAATAATATTTAATCTTATAAATTTACTCTGAATTAATTTTTTCGAAATTCCTTTGGTTAAAATATGTAATAAAGTATCTTTATTAAGTATGCAAAGTTTTAAGTTGCTAAGTTCAGTTGTTTTTGAGAAGATGTTCCTTATATGGCGAAAAACATGGTTTTGAGAAAAACAGTTTTAAAAGAAATACTTATTTGTATATAATTAATACCAGAACCATAGCTTGGATTTTTGTTTTATCTTATAGGTTGCCTTCCAATCTACAATTCTGTTGCCTCTTTTTTACTCTTGAGTCTTTAATAATTTTTTTAATGTCACGTTCGCCTTTACGTAATCTATTCTGATCTGCTGCCTTCATCGCCCGAGCTGTGTAGTCCAGGAGAAATACCTAATGTCGAAAGAACATTACATTTTGGAATGTTCTCCTGGTTATATGAGGCAATAGTTTTATTTTCCCACTTTTTAATGTTTATAATTGTGGAAAAAAAAACATTTTTCGGTAACCGGGACCAGATAATGCTACTTACACTCTCATTGAAGTTTTGAGTTTTGCCGTGTCAGTATTTGGCAAACAGATCAGGATCTGCCAAGTCTCTATAAATATATTTAAAGTAATTTATAACATCTGCTAGTAATGTATTTTTGTGGTTATAATTTTCACATAATGCAGTTGCTAGATTATAACCACAACAAGTGTCTTCATTTGTTGGGCAAAGACCATGCTGTGGGTTTTCATCTGTTGATGCCTTATGAAAGAAAGCCCATACAACTTGTTTCATGGACTTTATGCTATCGGTATTGTTTCTTATGGCATCAGTTAACTTTTCACGTCCACCCAATGACTTTTTATCACAAAATTTGTTTCCCTTTCATCTTGAGTTTTAAATTTCTTAGTCGCGTTCCCATTCGCTTTTCTATATACCCAACACATTCCAGCTTTTCAACTTGCAAATCTCCGTACGGCTTTAAATATTTTACAGCTTTGTAGTCCCTAGAATCCCAGTCACCTAAAAATTTCGAGTACCGCAGAACATGCAAAATTTGTGAGAGCTGAAAAATTTTAATCACACCTGAAACTTCCATACTACCACTATTTACAAAATAGTTGGCACTACACAACGATTACTAAAACGTGGCATTGTTTATTTACTAAAAATACTATGCATTAAACATAAAATAATACAATAAGCTAAACTAAAATAATATTCAAACAACAGTCGCCGAAATAAATCAAAATTAGAAGCAAATACTTGAAACTAGCATGAAAACAGCATGCTTAAAAATAAAAACACGAGAGTTAATTCAATTCATTTCTTCTTCTAGACGTTGTCACTCATACAATTTAAAAATAAGTGTTTAAAAAAGAAATAGCGAGGCTTAGAAAGCAGTAAGATGTTTGTTTTGGTAGGAGTGGACGTGGCACTCAGCATTTGACGGATACGGATCGTAAACAATTTTTTAAAAATATTTAAAAATACTTCTGTTATAGCGAGAGTAATAAATTTAGCACCATTAGAAGCACAAAAGTTCATAGTTTTCAAAAATGCAAAAAATGAAAATTTTTTGTTTTGGTCGAAAAGTATGACCCTCATATTTTGGTAACATGACATGGGATGAATCGGACTGTAACAAATAATATTGTACACCAAATATCTAGGAGCATAATTATACATGAATTATAGTATTGTAGTTGATTTTTAATTTAATTAACCCTCTTGGAGGCTGCCTTAACGAGATATATTGCCATGAGCAAAACTGACTGTATATTTATGTACGAGATATCTTGTCCTTAGGGAAAAGAACTTAACCGATCTTGTAATAAAAAATTAGCAATATCTTAATGAACGCGAAATTCGGTCATTTGCAAAAATAGATATATCGTTGAAACTATCTGAAGATTTATGCCGTCTAATTGATAATTTTATACGTTTCTTACCCATTTAAAAGAAAAACAAAATCGAAAAGATTATTTTAATTTTGTGTTTCAGATAGATTTATCATTATCTCATTTATATCTTAACAGATTCGCTGCCGGTTGTGCAGAAATGTGTTTTTCCCAGAAGCCGACTTTTTGTAAGAAATATGATTGAAAAGTGCGCCAAGACCAGAATAGATTGACGAAAGCTCAGCCAACAAATAAATTAAAGCTATAAATTCGAAACCACATACCTTTACAACTAGCTTCTAACCTTTACACTCCACGCCAATACTACGCCAACTCCTAACATATAATGCCAATTGAAGCGGATAATAAATGGTGAGGCGCAGCCATTCCCGCGCGGACGCGTGACTGGCTACTGAGACATCACTCCACACCACGCGCTGCCGCGAGATCGGCAGCGAATGTGTTAAATATGTAAAGAGGACAACAACAACAATTATCCGGCATCCCAAAATGCATTCGTGCAGCAAAAGGCAACCTTAGAGTGACAAACCAAACCCAAACCTAAAAATTTAACACACGCCAATAACTCAAACCGATAACAATTTTTGGCGAAAAAATATGGTTGGTTACTGATATAAAAGCAAAACTGGCGACTTCAGACAAGGACACGTCCCCCTTTTCCATCTATTTCTAAATTACGGGTTATACAAAGGATACTTTGTTGCAAACCGTTCATAAAACATATCGCTAAGTGTATTATTTAGAGAAATTTCTCTATCCACACACAGCGTTTCATTAAAAAACTGCCTTGTAAAACATCGCCCTGTTAAAAACGAATTCTATTTTAAAACGAGCGCTATAGCTGGAAAGTCATTTCCTCGAATTAATCTCTTTTTTCTGTGGAGCGCGTACGGCCATAATAAATACCTCCGCCGTAATGTCATTCATCAGTAATTTTTAAATATCTCATTCTGTCAAAGGGAGAGAAAAAACAGAGTTTCCTGCAACAAGAGTACATTATGTACCGCGATATTTTAACAAACCTCAGCTTCCGTTAATAATTAATAAGACTAAGTTTTTAGGAATGGGTGTGGAACAGGATTTATTTGAGTCATTTTTATAGGAATCTTTTTCCACACTCTGAGATGATTGTAAAAAAAAAGTTACGAAATATGTCACACACATTTTTTTTGCTCCTGCTACGCAGTTTGCAAAGCTGGGTTTATTGATTAACTTATGAATCTCTCCACACGTTTTCTTATACTTCGTATTTATTGAAGGCAACATTTTCTGTTCCACAGAGAACCTCATAATTTATGCCCCGCTTGCATATTATAGCTAAACAATCGTAATCCTCCTACAGTCTAAATGCATTATCCTCTGCTTTCTTAGTTTAGTAGGTATTTATGTATTCTGAGTTTTAATTGCGACATGTTACTTCAATTTTAAGGGTGTTTTTTTGTACTTTGTTATGACTGAAGTTTTGAAGTATCCCATTATCTCCGACTTTCAAGTATAAATAGGATATTTCTCTCTCCAACTAAGTTAATAGTTTTATTTTAAAAATAACTCGTATACTTAAGTTGGCGCATGGGTTTTAGAATTAAAAATACATATTCTATGTATTTGTATGGCAATAAAAAAGCTGATTAATCAAAAATGGTATAGAAATGGACAACATATTTATTCATATTTCATTTCTAGTATCTTTATTGCTATAAAACAATTAGGATCCGTGGATGGTAGATCAGTGGATTATCAACACGAGGGTCTCAAGTTCGAGACTCGACCCAACCAAGGATATCGCGTACGTGGGGACTGGAGGTTCAAAGGGCCACATGTTGGAGAGGTGTAGAAATTTGGACAGTGAGGTATCAGATGAGATGTTTATCTTATCATCTGATCGTTGTTGACGACGTGTTGTTATAAAACATAAACACGACGTCAAAATGACGACGTGTTTATATTTTATCTATCCAATTGATCCCATGCGTCGATAATAGCCCATTGTATTGCTCCAGAACACGGTAAATTCAACTACTTCCTTACCATTAATTTAAAAATTCAGTTTTTTATTGACGAGATGCACTACTCTAAAAATATGGACCGGACGTCAATGAATTTGAATAAAATCCGACTACATGTTTGTTGGTGTTTTTTTTGCGGTATTGCCTGGAACCTTTGCATGTTGTTCCTGGTCATTTAAAGGCAAATGCCTACATGAACATTTTGGACAATCAGGTTCTTCTTACGCTCTGGCAATTTTATGGAATGGACGAATGTTACTTCCAGAACAACAACGTTCCATACCATGTTGCAGCCTCTGTCAAGCAGTGGTATCAAGATATGAATGTAAAACATCTCCCCTGGCCTGCTCAGAGTCCCTATCTAAACCCCATAGAACATTTGTCAGACGAGTTAGAGCGACACTTATGGACTAGGGAACCACGTCCGAAATCTCAAGCTGAGCTGGCAGCATGAATGGACATGAATGAACAAAAATACCCACAGCTGTGTATCAAAATCTTGTTGAAATATGCCCAGAAGGGTTGCTAGTGTAATTGCAGCAAGAGGGGGACCACCCCCCTACTAAAGCATGTATTATTTCCCTTATACTATCACATCTTGTTGTCTGTTTCATTATTATTGGACAGTGTATATCGTCATCAAGAAACGTCGATTTTTTATAATGAAGAGATCAAGATATTGCTCAGTTTTCTTTTAATTACCAGATATATCGTCCATCAAGATCTGGTCAGTTTTGCTAATGACAAGATACTCGTCCAGACACCAGGAGGGTATATATTATTTTCACTTAGATAAGAACAGTATGAGATGAGGTATAATCTTAACACATTGTACAAAATGTCGCGTGCTAAATATAACATGAATTCCATGCAAAACCAGGTGTAATAAAACATGCACCTATAACAGGAAGTATCACTTACTTTCTTGCTCTCACCGAAAGAATTCAGCATTGTTGAGTTTGTTGTTCCATAGATTGTCTGATTCAGTTTCAGTCACGCACAGCAGGCAAGCGAACCCTATGAACAATAGCGTGATCACTTCACAGATGTTTTCATGGAAATGTTTCCTTCTGCGACTACCTACGAATCTCGGCTCTGAAAACTGGAGACACATTTTTCCGGATCGTACTCAACCACACACACGGAAGAAACTCTGATGAACTCTTTCAACATCCGTCGTTTCCCTGTTTATTTATCGAGTGCGGCTCTCAAGTTAATATCAGGAGCCTAATTTCTTGGATGTCGATAATGGATACAGCCGACATCTATCAACATCCATCATTGAGTCATACCTAGAACCAAAACAATTTCTTGTAAATTGAATCAATTAACTATGTGTTAACTATGCACTACCTTACTTAGACATGTAATTAGAAATCATGCAAATGAATGCATGTTTCAATCTCCGCTTTTTCTCACAGGTTATGGATATAGTAGTTGTTTTTCAGATCTCAATAGATTATTTTATTTAGCTTTCGTTAAACAGTGTGCATAAATCGGGAAAATTAAGTAAAATAAGACACTATTCTTTTACACGTAGGATAACTGATGCTATATCGTGCGATGCAAATATTTAATTTTTATATGATATCTTTCGAAGTTCTATTGTGCTGATAATATTTAATAACATAATGTTTTATACACATAAATGTAATGTTTGTGTGGATGTATCTATATGTACTGTGTCAGGAAAACTCACCTTGCATGTCTGTCCATTACGTGACGTTGTCTGTATTGTGTTTAGCTCTGCTTGGCATGCCCGTTGTCATATAACAGACCTACCAACAGGTCTAATTAGCCCTGGTGTGCCATTTTTTAGGGTCGTAGATCGACGAATAAAACAAATATCTCGCGTTTTCTCTCAGTCACATTTTATAGCTGTTGAGCTAATTAACTGTAAGCCACTGAATGTTTATGATCTCTGTTATTAGTTTTTAGGTAGGTATTTTGATTAACGTCACACTGGAGCAACACACTGGGGTATGGTTATGATCCTGTATCAAACCCGAAGGGAAATATCAGAAGACAATACCACCTATTTTTGAATCGCTTTCAGATTACGAGATCGAAATCAAAGTGGCTCCCCACTCTCCATTCTTCATGCTTCCACACCATGGCAACGTGACGATATTTGAGGTCCCGAGGGATTTAACGTGAACCAGACCTAATTGTTCATTCCAAGAGTTCAAATCCAACCAAATCTATAAAGCGATAGACACCTGTGAAAGCGAAAGCATCTGGAGCTTTTTTCGTAGAGAGAATGGCAATGTATTACAATTTAAATTATTTTAGAAGCTGTTTAACAGTTGAAGATGGGTCATAGCATTTCAGAGGCAGAGGACAAGATTGGCAATCCACTTACTACCACTATTTCCACCATGACTACAAGAATTCTGACAAATCTGTAACTTAGAACAGCGGTGTGCCCTTCAAAATCTCAGTGGGCGTAACCTGCCCGATAGGCAAGAATCATTCCACACGATAAACGCGCAATACTGACACAAATAATATCTGAATTCAATGCTGGGACCTCAACAAGCATTAGCGTGAGGACTAAACACCATTCACTGAAAAATCTGAGATTTAAGAGCCGACACTTAACTCGAGTACCCTTGATGGATACTCGACAAATAGCTATGCGCCTCGCCTGGGCTCGGAACACCAGAATTGGACACTTGTTGACTGAGAACGAGCTTCCAAGTGTTTCGGACAGATGGAAGGACATGTGTATGGAGATAACCGCATGAAGCTGTGATCTCACTCGTCAATAGGACATTGTACAGTTTGGTGGTGGCGTCTTAATGGTATTGGGCTTGTTTAGCTGGCATTAAATGGAATCCAATGTGCCACTACAGACGCCAAAAACATTTGAACATCATATGGTGCATCATAGTGACATAATTATTTCCAACGAATCACTTGTCACTACAACAAGCGTACTCATTAACTTCATTTTAACATGAAGCAAGACTTCGTATTGATGTAAATGCAACTCCAAATTAATTCATCTGCATTAAAAGAGACCCGTAAGGAAAAAAACAAAATTCTTATTATTCATTTTACATAACCGATTTTTTAGTGATAATCAAGCACATATTTTAAATAAATAATCAATAAAAAAAAGTTAGTTTTTATTTTCAGTTATATTTTATATTACGATTTTAATATGTTTTTAAGCCGAAATACACACTTTTCATAAACCCTACTCCTCTGTCAATTTTCAATATTTTTTACAATATGGTTATAGTATATGCAAAAGACATAGGGAGAGTTTTTCTAAAATGTATTTACGAGTTTTCATAAAAAAAATACTTTACTCATTACACGTTAAAATTCTATAAAAATTTCCAATTGTTTATGTTCATTAATTTTTATAAATTTTACTGAACTATTTATAAAAAAATGCTCTCCCAGCGTCTGTTAAACAGTTATTAAAGACCTAAAAATGTAAACAGTTTAACTCTAAGTGCATATATAAAAAAGACTTAGTACTTTGAACTTTAGCAAAATTGAAAAAAAGTGATTTTGAAATAATCACATTTTAAGCACAAAATACAACAGAAGTTAACGAAAACAACTTACTTTTTGCAAGTACTATTTTTTTAGTAATTTCTATTACATTAAGACTCTTATCAAAACAAGAGTTTTTACCATAAACTCGTATATACTTTTTTAAAGCCAATGTTATCTCTGATGACAACTGAGTGATTTGTGTCAGTTCACTAAAAAATTATACATTTCTTGTTTACTGAACTGAAAAAAAAATATTTTATTGGATCAGTACTATTTTAAAATAAACCACCACTGTATAAACCACACCTTCTTTTTTCTTCAGCTATTTTTTTTTCTTCTGTAAACGAGCCTTTTCTGTAATGATACGCATGCGACGAAATTTAGAGCTATTTTTTCAATGTGTTTCCTTCAATGGTGTCACCACATGTTTTACATGAGGACCTGGATTTTGTCATTAAGCTTTTGACGATTGCTAGAAAAACCAGGAGTCTACACTTTAAGGGTATATAAAATGTTTGGAATAATCATCGATAGATACACTATCATATAATGTTGCATAAATTGGAGGTTTTCATGGAAACCGAAGCCAATGGTTAGGAATGATCTTTGTTAGATACACTATGATATAATGTTGCATAAATGGAGGTTTTCATGGAAACCGAAGCCAATGGTTGGCAGTCGATTATGCAGTTGGAAGGTCAAATATAAGTTAAAAAGTAGCTGGTAGCAATTTCCTTCGACTCTGAAATTTTTTCCATTTGTTCTTGAATATCTGATGCATCGTTTTATCCAATAAACCAAAAAACACTTTTTGAAATTTTTTTTTCGAAACTTGGGGTGGGTCTCCCTTAAATCCCAATGATCAGACACCAACTGAACCCCTATAGTTATGATCATTTTCAACTAATGGGATAAAATAAGATTTAAATAATGAATACAAAGATAACAGCAAATGATGAATTACCACCTCATATTTTTACTGAATATACTAATTTTCAGAACTTCTTTCTACTGTTACGGAACCCAAAAAAAGTTTCAACTACATTGAATTACGGTCAATACTTTTTAAATTTTTAATTCAATTCAAAAAAATTTTTAAAAGAGGAATAATTATATGGTTTATAAATCTGATTTTTATAATGTACACGCACACACTTAAGCTCAATAACGATATTATAGTTCTTAAAATTAATTTCACACAGAGGTGCTTTTACTAAATAAACAAGACATGTGCGAAATGTCTAGACAAAAAATTCGACTCTTGTCTGAACGTTGAATAATTGATAGCACAGAAGAGAATGTAAATACATGTTCCTTACTATTATATAATAAAGCTAAATTATTCAAAAGCCCATATTTCCAATAAATATTGATAGGATAGAAGAGAATCTCTTCAAAATTGTGTGTATTCTTCACTTCCAAAAACTTTCAAAAAGTTTTTAATACTAAATTAAATGAATAATTTTAAAGGATTTTCCTCTGAATGTATTTTAAAATAACTTTTTTCATTGATATGCATTTTTATGCCATAAAAAGGGTCAATCAATGACATCATTTTAAACGAAACTCAGGGTTTGAGACACTCAGAAAGTTATAAGTAGTTAACTAAAATATTGCTTAATACTGCTATTCAAGATACCCATCAAAATTCTCTAAACGACGGATTTTAGTTTATACCTAAAATCTATTTAGTGGCTAATAAATTGCCATAAAATATTTAAATATCTCTTTTAATAGACCACCCCAGACCTTTTCAGAAACTACTTTCTCATTACCTACTTAAAAGATGTTTTCGTATTTTGGTGTAATTATTTTATTCTCTTTTCTTAAATATATTATGTGATATTAATCCAGAGTGGTTCAAAGTCATATTAGAAAATATAAAATTTACAGTGGCGGAAAACACCCCTCTTCATTCAAATAATTTTAACAGTAGAGCAAATTCAAAGATGACATTCGACCGGAAATAACATCTATAAATTCACATGCATAAAATTTGCATATGTATAAGTTTGAAATAGTGTTCAAATTTCAAATTCCGATAGCCATAATTACAGTTAATTTTAATTAAGGAATAGCGACTTACAATGTTGATCTAATCCCTGCAATGGACAACGGCTTTAACATAGAATATATCTATAGTAAATTCGTGAAATTTCATATTCGGACAAATTTAACTATGTAGAATGTCATAAGGGCATCAAAAACATGGTGTTTCTATTGGAAATTTTATTTTTTTGGTAAATTTTTATAAAAAGACAGCCTCTGATACAATGTTTTTGCATTAGAATTTGCAGAGGACGTTATTCCTAATTGAATGATACCTTTGAATTTGCTCTTTGAATAGTGCTTGAAATAAAAAGGGGTTCATTTTTTTCGCTACTGTTCATTTATTTTTATAACTTTTTCCGACACAGAACTAGTAGCAATTGCTTTGTGCACCATTCTCACTAAATTTTGGTGACTGATAAAATTCGATAGACTGATAGTCTGTCATGCCAGATGCAAGTTATTGAAATCCCAGTTGGTATAGGAAATAGGATGCGTGCGCAATGCCGGACGAAATGTGACTCGCAAAATATAAAGGTAGGTAGGTAAGTATTTTGATTAACGTGGGACTGGAGCAAAGTAACGGGCTATAGGTGACGGTCCAGGATCAAACCCGAAAGGGAAGATTCAAGGACAACACCACGTAATTCAGATGACGAGGCGACACCTGAGACGGCACGGTACTCTCCGAACTTCCTCACCTCTCCATTGTTCGCAAAATATAAAAGACCTCAGAAAGCAAATCCCAAACATGGTGTATGTGAGTCCAACTTTGAATTATCTGCTAGTTCATAAACATGCTGTAACTTAGTGGGCAGAGTGGTGTGTCTATGAACTCAACGACACAGCCAAAATTTCAATTACATTATTTACTTACTTTAAAGATATAGTGTGTAAACTATATACAATCAGGGATCTGCGTCCCATGGTCGTATGTGTTACAAACAGAGGTAAATGCCATCTACTCAAACATCTGGCTCGAACGAACACCAAAATACACCTCTGGTAAGTTCGAGCTCTGTAGATGGTCTACGTCTTATCCGTCCTTTCTCCTGGAGACACTTCAATCTCAGGTGGCTACCTCTAAAGACCATCTGGAGGGTAAGAAGATCACCGTTCTGGACCATCCCAATGGTGTTTTTCAAGGTTTTCGGCCGGAGGTCAGTGGTGTTGTCCACCGATCCTGAGTTGTTGTTAGGACGTTATAATGCCTCGTCACAAAACGAGATATTATGAACAGTTGACGGAGTTTGGGAGAGGATGGATTCTTGGGTATAGTAAAGTAGTTTTCGCAATCGTGATATTGCTGCGAAATTAGCTTTCAGCATTACATAGCTCAAGTCCATGTAGCTCGAAGGATCCAATATTTCTTCTGTGATCAACCACTACCCATTCTTCCATAGCCTACCGAATCGCCCAATCTGACCCCATCAAACACGTGTATTCTATAACCACTCGAAAATCGATACTTATGTCATCACCTGCAGTCACAACTGACGGATTGTAAATGAATGTTGAATCTGCATGGAACGACATTTAAGGTAGACATTCAGAGTATTTATAGGTCGATTCCACTACAGGCAGTTTTAAATGCTAAAGGTGGATACACAAACTATGGATTTTAGCACATTCCTTTAGATTTAGAGCTCTGAAATTTCAATCATTTATACATTGCACCATACGTCCTCGTTCAGACAAAAGTATCTTGACAACAAACAAAAGTCAGATAAAAGTTACTTGAAAAAAATATTTTTTTTTGCCGTCATATTCGCATTGAAGTTGCTTTTGCAAGTAATTTAGATCGTAAATGTTACGAAAACAGTTTGCTACCTTGTCTACCTCTAAAAGGTGTAGTTAATACAAGAATTTTTATACAAGACTCATGTCAACTTTTTAAAAATGAAAAAAAATTATGAGAACATCTAATTATAAAAGCTGTTCTCAGTGTTAATCTTCCATTGCGTAACATTTATTTATAATTTAATCTTTTACAAACATTTCAAAAATGTAATTAGCTTTTGATCATTGAGTTCATTGCAGCGTGATAAATCAATTTACTGAAATCAGGTTACAAAATCGTTAACTTTTGAACAAATTAATTAATCAAAATTAAAATTTCTTAATTTTGCTCAGTCGTTTTTAATTTAGTTTTTTTCAGTAGTTTTTTTCTTAATTTAATGCGCGCGCGCGCGCGCGCGCGCGAAATAAAAAAAAAAGTTGATATTTTTGAACCAGGATCCAGATAATAAATTTGCTAAATAATTTAAATTAAGAGACATTCAAAAATATCATACTCTGGTGTCATTTTGGGCAAAATGCATACAGGAAACTTTCGGAAGCATACAAAAAAACATCAGATTTTGTCAAAAATAAATAAATTAAAACGGGGATCATAAAGTCCGACTAGCATTGATTTATAGAAATATTTTATAAGCTCGACAGGAACTCGAAGCGAAAATTTCTTTTACACTTCCTTCTAAAGCAGTTTCAGATAAACCCCCTCACCTCGAGCGTTATTAAATAGTCTATGCTCTCCCTGAAGCACGGGGCAGGGAAAATCTTCACATTGTTTATTAAGCCATGTGGTTGACAGAAATGAGTCACATGCCCCAGGACATATGATAGCACTCTCGAAAAGAACCCCAATGTTGACTGAAGTTAAGCACTGATACCGCCATGCTTAGATGGATATGGATGAGGTGCAAAGGATCAAATGATGCATCCAGATTTTGCTGCTCAAGTATATATATTTTTACTCACTCGGTAACGTTAGTTATAAAACGAAATAGCTGTTTTCTTAAAGGAAAATTCGGTGTTAAGTTCCATAAGATATCACGTTGTGAAAAACCCATATATATATATATATATATATATATATATATATATTTTTTTTTTGTTATATTCTTTTAGATAAAACAATTGAAATAAATATAAACAATTAAGACTTCACAAATACTAACATATTATGCTTTGATTATAGCCTTAGAGTTTCTACAATGAATTAGACCTAAAATCCCCATGTGTTATTCTTTTCAAAATGGTCATGTGGGGTGGATTGAACCATTTCATATAAGGGTGGGTTGACCAGTGCGTTATTTAGTTAAATATTTTTAATCCTTCAGTTAAATATTTTTGAAAATCTATGCGATTATTTAAACTTCTAAATTAATATCCTATTTAAATTAAACTTCCTTCAATCCCAGAAATACTAATTAAAATCTTTATACGGTCTATGATAAATTTTTAGCAATTAGGACTGTTTTGTTTGCACCCTTAAAAATACATTCAAAAAATTACTGTACACTCCTAATCCGCACAACTGATTACAGCATTAATTATATATATAACTGAATGTTATTTCTTTTCCTCAGATGCCTTTTTTCCATAAGCCAAGAGGAAAAGCTCATAAGAAGCATTCCATAGGTGTTATGAAGACAGCCGTAAAGATAGTTGCTGGTGAAGGTTTTAGTATTCGTAGCACAGCAAAAGATTATGACATTGATTAGAAAACTCTTGAGAGATTAGCCTAATTACAGAACTGGGCAAATTTTTACTCATGAGGAAGAAATACTTTTGAGCGAATATTTATTTACTCCAAAGTCTACTAAACAGTTTGCATATCAGTTTGGAATTGCTGACAGTAAAAAAATTCCCAACAAATGGGTTCAAGATAAAATATTTTCTTATGAATGGTTACGTGGATTCATGCACAGGTATAAAGAGTTATTCCTGCGTAAGCCAGAAAGTACCAGTTTGAGTATATCAACTGCATTCAATAAATGCACATTCGGCGAGTTCCTAATAATTTAAAAAAGTTCCTGTAAAATATAAATTTGGGCCAAAAGCCATTTACAATGTAGATGAATCTGGAATCACGACTGTACACAAACCAAAGAAAGTAATAGCTGACTAAGGTGAAAAACAAGTTTTGGAAGTAACTTCAGGTGACAGGAATAGCTTGATTACATTAGGTGCTACTGTGTGTGCCATAGGTAATTCTATGTCACCTTTTATGGTCTTACTGAGAGTTATCCTGAAAATGAAGACTCATCTGTTGTTTATCTAACAGATATGATAAAAACAAAACTACCATGCCTTATGTCTTCTGATGGCACTGAAAGAGTTGTAATGAAAATACAGTTTAATTTTGATTTCACACAATTCACACCACTGAGATAAACATATAAATTGAAATTACGGTATTACCTATACATGTTGTAAATTTTAATGTTTTCAAACGGAATAGAAATTTAACATCATTAAGAGGGATTTTTAGTACTTTATTGCTTGGACAATTTTTATTACTGTTTCTAACATGTTTCTATAATGTACTGTTAACAGAAAAACAATTCATGTTCTTTAAACAACTTCAGAAAGTTTAAACTATCCTATTAAAAGTTGCATACCTTAGTGTTTACATAACTAGAAATATATAGTTAATATTCCTTTCTAAAATTACGCATTCTTGCCTGGATCAAGCCTCCATATCATGGATCAAGTCTCCCTTATAAAGGGAGGCTTGACCCATTTGCATATGTTTTAAAAAATAATGAATTTAACAGATAAAAAATTTATTATTTACATTATTATAAATATATTTGTGTTCCTTGTGAAATTCTACATTATATTTATGATCATATTAATTTCTAACTATCAAAATAAAATTTAGAAAATTAATTTTCTGAAAATGTGATCAAGGCTCGCCAGGTTCACCTACACATTTCAAGTATCCCTATCGTTTTATGTATTCAGCGTAATATCAGTTTAATAGAGAATTAGTGATCGATTGTATTGGCGACGGGCTGATATCATATTCGAAAAACATGTCTAGGAAACCCAAGGCCGGAATACATACAGGAAGCACGTTTCACCACAAAAACACTATCGCCATCCGAATTTAGCGCAACGAAAGATTCCTCTTGTATTGAACTATACTAAGTTAGCGCAATTACTTGGCACTCGATTGATTATAAAGTGAAAATGGTTAATAATAAAACTTCTATGATAAAATATCTTGTCGGTAACTAAAAGCTATAGTTTTAGACATCATCTAGCACTTATACTAAATATGTTTAGTAATGTGATGAAGATTATATATTTTTTAATATTCCATTTATTAACTGTATCGTGTTTTAAATTTATTGTAAAAATTTATAGTTTTAAAATATTAATAACAGAAAAATTTTAAACTAAAAATTTCAGGACTGATAAATGACATTAAAACACTATGGTATTTTTTTATTTTAGTTATTCCTAATAAATTCTCATTGTGTATAGCCTATGTGCGGGGTTTTATACTTAAAAGTTTGTTTTGTTTTAACCAAACACTTTTGAAATATATTGAATAGGCGTAAAGAGAGAGAGAATATTTTCAAGCAAGCTTCATTTCAATTTCTAGGTTTTACAAAGTTTTATACATGTGACTGAATTACTAATTGCTCAATATTTACATCCGACCGACCACCCATTAGGACAATCAAATATACATATGTACTAATTGGCAAATGCCAACATGAATCGGATTATTGGTCTGGAAATGACTACTTGGTTTTACTGCATATGGACGACTATCGTAATGAAGCAACTTCTACAGAAACAGATCGAAATGAAGTCGGATCTTGTTTGTTCACCTTGTTACAAAATAGAGTGAGTTCATGAGAAATGTCTGAAAACTACAAAACTCGATACATTCTTCTGGAAATTTCATATAGTACTAACGCTAATATTTTTATTCAATTCAAATTTAATTAATCGCTTTTGTAGTAAAATATCATTTAATGAGCTGATGTTTAAACATAATCTAGGAATTAATGGTTTCTGTGAAGGATACATCCCATTACTATGCTTAGAATTTTAAATACTACTGAAATGGATACTTAACCCTCCATGTGTTTCAACGAAATAACTCGTCCAAGATTTAGTGAATTTTCCTGAGGATGAGGTTTGTCCGTCGAGATAAAACTCTCCTATTACTCTAAGGGGAATGAAGATCCAAATAGTAAAAACAAATTACCCCTTGCCCAGAATTGTTGACAGTGTGCAAAAGGTTTCTGCACTAGAGGGTGGTCTCTAGAGAGCAGTTTTTGAAGAGTAGATAAATCACCAAGATGGTAAAGATATTGCAAACAGTTCGATAAATTAAACTATCCCTCTGACGAGAGGACATGCATACATACGTTCTACAATGTGCAATCTTCGAGCCAGTTAACCAATGGAATGTTTAGTTGACCACGAATGAATTGTATTCCATAATGTTTTCAAAAAATATAAATGTGGGTACTTAATCATCAAATAAGATACATGTAACACCAATTATACGCTACTAAGAACACACGTGAAGTTCAGAGGGCTAAATTTACATTGTTACGACCTGTAGGTTTAGATACAAACGGAAAGTTTTCTCAATGTTCCTTGAATCGCACTATCTATCTTCGCAAGTCACTTTCAAACAATCCATCGGTGTATGTTCAGTAATGTATTAAATAGTTCCAACTGGCATATTATTTATTCTATTTATTACTACATTTATTTCTTCATACTATCAGCCCACCCAAATTATATTACAACGAGAAGAATTAGAAGTACGAAACACGCAACAGACAATCAATAAAACAAAAATAATTTATATATATATATATATGAATGACAACAGAACATTAATGACAACAAGAATTTAACTGTCATTAATGTTAGTGTTTTATTGGACGAAGTGGCTAGTGGCTAGTGGCATTTGATGGCGATCTTCGGGAATGGTATTACCGGTGTCATGATTGCTGTTGCGGGTTTGATTTCGTTTTCTTCATTTTATAATGTTTTGCTTCGTATATGTGCTTTTTAATAGTGTTTGAGGGATTGTATGAGCAATATTATAAAGAGTTTTGCTCCTCATATCTAGAAAACATCATTTTGTGTTGTCTGGATGCCCTGATCCACTAACGTTTCCTTTTTGAAAATTACCCTATGATTTTTGTTTGAGTTTCCTTGTGTTTTTGAAATTATATATATATACATATCGAAACGCCACCGCAGAGAGGACAGTTAAAATGTCCGTCATCGTACTGTTTATTATTCTAATGACCTGAAAATTTTCTTACTCCTCGTGTAGTCAGAAATAGGAATACATTTACATCAGAATCATATCCAACGTTTTCTTTGTTCTTGCCGTCACTATAAACTTTCAAGGAACTCCTTACGCAAAACATTTACTTTCGCAAAAAACATTCAGCTATTCCAGCGCTTAAACCCCGAAACTGATTTCCCGTACCATCGAACACTCACCCGCAACGTGCATCATTCTCCAATACCGCTGTAATCGCTTCCTAAGTCAAAAGTGATGTTCATCGACGGTGTTAAATTTCAATACTTTCTCGGCAGCTGAGATACTCTAAAATAAATTATCCGCGCAGGGCTTAACATTCCTCTCCGAATGAAAAAAAAACCACCGAAGTCCAGAGATGGAAATCTTTTCCTCTTACCCCTCGCGTAATCCCTGGCAAAGCTATAGCTCAGCCAGAAAACAAACGCTGTGTAAATGATGAGCTGATTTTTATTTTTGGAGCCTTCCTTCCCTGGACATAATAATTAACGGTCCCACTTAGCATGATCAAAATTACGAAACAAGGGTGTTATTTATTAGTCGCCAGCGTCCATTATGAGCATTAATTCGACCATTTGTAATCCGCCTACAAGGATAGGAGACTCAGAGGAAAAGCGGCCCTTTGCCTATTTTCCAAGACAGGTTTAAGGAAGCCAGGTGTTTGAAAGGAGAGTTCCGTTTCTGCGTTTAATCTTTTATTCATAAGATATTCATGTGGGTGAAGAGTTGTTATTAAAAATGCCATCAGTGTCATTGTAAAGGAGGTGCTGCTTTTATGAGCCTGCTCTCTGCATGTCTCTATCTTCATTTCGGTTTTCTCAGCCACTTGGAGAGGAGTCAAGTTTATGTGATTCTCAAGTGTACATTGGTGATTGGAAGGCAAATGGAGAACACAATCCTTCCCTGTATTAATTTCTAAATAAAATTAAAGAAATATTTTATTTCTATGAAGTTGATGCAAGCGTAATTCTACCAAGCTACCTGCAGTTTTTCTTGAATACCTTTTAACCAATTTTAGACATCTGTATCTATCTTCAATTTCTGTTTTCTCAGCTACTTGGAGGAGAGTAAAGTTTGTTAACTTCTCAAGTGGTACACCCGTCAAAAAAAAAAACGATTCACCTGATCGCAATTGCACAATTTACATCACAGAACAAAACGGAAGGTAGCAATCGATAGGAATTAATGTTTCCTACAAATATCAATACTTAAAATTTGTCTAAGGGACCTTCTTCATATTAAATTGGGTGCCATGATAAGATAATTTCAATATGAACCCCCATCATTTGTCACAAATTTAGATTCTACATACAATTTCAGGGGGATTTGATGAAACAATTATGTAAAACGGCGTACAATTGACCGAGAAAATTCCTAAAAACCATTGAGGGAGCGTGTAATTGTTCGGAGTTAAATCACATTATTAATATTAATAAAGACGTGTAGTGGCCGTCGCAGTCAATGACCTGTTGCAGGCACCTTGGTATGGAGTCCATTAAGATGGTTACTAAGTCAAAATCCATTCTGATTGAATCCCAGGATCTGTTGGCAGAAATTCCTGTTTTCACTTTGTGAATAATCCCCAATAACGATAATAATCATGGAATTTTGCAAATAGTCTTACTGTGCTAATAATTATGCACGTATTGAGCTCTAATTTGGAATTCCGATGTTTCAGTAACAGTTGAATTACATGGTGTCAAAATTTGTCTATGTTTCTATTCATAATTTTTATGAATATTAATTTCATAATTAATAAAAAATAGTAAATTTAGTTTGATGATTAAAATGTTTATATATTGTGTTTGGGTTTTTGGGTAGCAAAGGATGAAAAAACCCTTTCCAAAAAAATTAATATTTGAAGTAAATATAACAAAAAACGTGAAACACAAATTTAACATTAGGATACCTAATTTTCAAACACTTACAAATCGGTGAAAAATCCAATAAAATTGATGAACATTTTTTATTTCCGCCTGAAATTGTGTAGAATCCAAATTTGTGATAAAAGATGGGGTTTAATGAAATTATCGGAGCAAGCACCCAATTTAATATGAAGACGGCCCCTTAGACAAATTTTAAGTATTGATATTTGTTGAAAATATTAATCCCCATCGATTGCTACCTTCCGTTTTGTTCTGCGATGTAAATTGTACAATTGCGATCGGGTGAGTCGTTTTTTTTTTTTTTTGACGGGTATACATTGGTGATTGGGAGGAAAATTGAAAACAATCCTTCCCGGTATAAAGTTCTAAATAAAATTAAAGAACTACTCCAATTCTCAGAGGGTCATAAAAAGCGTAATTCTACCAAGCAATTTGCAGTTTTCCTAGCGTAGCTTCTAAATAGTTTTGGATATTTCGACCGCTTGGAGGAGAGTAAATTTTGAAATTCCCAAGTTTGTATCGGGAGATTGAGTGCAAAATGTAGAACAAATCAGGTAAATTACGCTTACGCATCAATTAGTAGATAAAAAGCAAAGAAAATTTTTAAATATTTAATACTATTATATATGTATCTATAATTTATTTGATAATGTTTTTATGATATCTTATTTTAAAACCCCTACACATACATTCTTGTACAATCTTAACATAAGTGTTAATCCATTCAGAAAAGTACCACAGTATTTCTTAAATATTTTATCAGATACAATAATAATAGTATTTTTTAGTCAGATAACAGTCATAGATTATCTATTACTTTCAATTACTACCAAAATTATCTTAAAAGTAGAGAATTTCTTCATAAGTAGCATGGACGTATAGATTAATCCTGATATACTACAGACCAGTTCGATGGAGACAGTGGTGTATTGATATAGAGATTGTTCGTAGCTAACCTCAAAATCCCATGAAGGATTATCAGGACCATTGTCGTCTCAAACCAAGTTCTCCATTTAAAGCAACAGCAAACAAATCATGGATTATGAATTGGATCATTTTAACAAGACCCATTTTAACAACCTGTCACAACGGCTCTATAGTCATGAACTGGTGTCAGGAATTTGACGAGTTCATATTATTTCCTTGTTCTATACAATTCCAGGATCTCAATACCATAAAGCATCTTACGATATTAGGTATACAGCAGAGAATTCAGTGCATGTCACCAACTAACTGCCATCAATTGAAAGAGGGTGTGCTATAAACAAGAGAAATATTCCTGTATAAAACACTTACACTATCTTGTTGTTGTTGTTTCTTATGCCTACACTGGCAGACCGGAGGAGTGCCAGGCACGTCGAAGACGGCAAGAGGCGAGGGGTTGCGCCTTCCATGTTATTGAGCCCCATTGGGAGGAAGTCCGACTTTGCTCGACATACATGGCACATCCGTTTTACATGAAGGCCCCTTTCATACGTCCATTCACTCACATACATCGTAATTTAGATCCCAATCAGAGGCCGATAACCCCCTGATCAGGTACCCCCAGAGGTATTGATTTAGCATGGGAACATGGGGGACTTTGTGACCACGACCTTTTTAACGTGCCCCAGTCACCATTAGTGAACACGACGTTCTTTAGCCAAGTCGAAGCGCCGATCTCGCAATCATCAGAATTGCAGGCTCCACCGAAGACAGAACCCGCAACCCTTCTGTTGCGAGCCCGACACTGTACTGACTGAGCTACCGCGGCTCACACTATCTTGTAGAATCCATGACCGTTCGAATGTGGTTGTAAAAGAAAAATTAAGTTCGTGATACTAGACGTGTGTCTTAAAATAGCCATCTCTCCAAGCCATGTATATGTGTATGGGGTTACGTGTGGATAGCCGTTATAAGCTATTTAAAGTTAATGAAATTATTTTACAATATGAAACTGATGGGAACTCTTTTTAATTATTTTAATAACAATAAATATGTGATTAGATTTTCAATTTAAAAACTATGAAAATATTTAGATAGTACGGTATATAATATCTAAGACTTTACAGAAAATAGTACTAAAAGAGAATGTTCCCTTTGCATAAAATGTTTAATAAGCTTCTCTAAAACATTAATATAAAATGAGTGTTCTACGCCGGGGACTTAAATTTATATCTGCATACATTTTTAATTTATTTTGAATTCGTTACCGAATAAATATCTTACTCACCAACAAATAACTTCACTGCTAAGTATCGGGCTTTTTGCATTTTAATTTAAGAAACGCTTATTCCTTGAGTAGTAAGTAATTCATTAAAAAAATATCTAAACTTTTACGCGCTTCCAAGAAAAACTGAAAGATTGTCTTTACAAGAAAAAATAATATCCGTTAAGAAAGGTATCGGAAAACACGCTTATTTTCGCACTCATTAGAGTAGTAAAAAGCTTATTTTATGGTAAATACCTTCATTAGGAAAAAAACCTGAATTTTTTTTATATTGCGAAGATCCACAAAAAGCTTATCAGTTTTAGGAAGAAAATAAGTATTTTACGAGAGAATTCCGGAATCTGTCTCGCCCTGAAACTTAATTATACTTCTGTCTGATCCTAGTTACTGAATAAAACGGCTTTTATTCCAAGTTTAAAATTTGCCAGATTAATTTCTTTACATCATGAGGATGGTGTGATATTTGGCCGCACTGAAATACTAGGAAAAACCTAATTGAGTATAGTATTTTCATATAATTAAGGATATTCCCAACAACCTAACCAAATAACGTTTTCTTGGTAAAGCGAATTCAGTATTTAAGCATGAAACAAATTCGTGGTAAAACACTGCAGTTATAACTGCCTGTATACAGCGTGATATTGACCAATAAAATTTCTGGTTGTCTGTCTGTGAAAGTGCGTTTTCCACGCATATTCAACACTCATCCACAATCTGTTAGTTATAACTGCGAATGATTTCGTAGGGATTTATTTTAGAGACGTCACATCCCACATGTGTTCGATGGAGATATATCGGGTAACCGAGCAGGCCAAGGAAGAAGCGTTACATGGTAGTCACAGTAGGACAATTCGCGAGATATGATAGCTAAAATGAGGGTTTGTCTGAGAGGCAGGACACATTGTTCTAGGACAGTGATGGCGAATCGTTTGAGCTCGGTGTGTAAAAAACCGGAAAAAAAGCCTGGCTGATCTCGTGTGTCGTGTCACATAGAGAAATATCCATAATTTTGAGATGTGCAGCTCAATTGAAAAGGTTATATTTCTAATATATTTATTTATTAAAAAAGCAAAATCACAAATAACTCTTTATATTAGTGACTGATTTTGTTGATGAGCTGCATTTACTAAACTTCACTTCAATCAAGCACTACTAAAGTCATTTGTCAGTCGTTATTATTGTCACTTTTATTGGTTTTAATATTATTTAACGCAACGAAACACGTAGAAGCGAAAATTGTGAGTAAGGTCATAGAAAGATTTTTCAGAGTGCTAAGCATGTCCGGTAATCGGTTCCAAGTACACCAAATGTCTGTTTCGTAGTGGCACTCTTCTTCAATCTTTAAGCGATTTCTTTCCTGATTCTCAAGTTTGAACCTCAAAACGACAAACACTTGACACCAGATGCTGTCTTGGAATTCTGCATGTTGCCATCACCAATTCATCAAGTTACATTCACTGGATATCATTTAATTCCAAAGTACTGTAGACTACTACTACATCCGGATACTTAATTATTTTAATTGTTTAATATATATATATATATATATATATATATATATATATATATATATGATGACTGTCCGTAAACGATGCGTGTCACCTAAAATGGCTTGGCTTGTCATAGGTTCAACATTACTGCTCTAGGACCTTTGCAATGCAACAATTATTGTCTATTATACCTGCGATCTACATAAAGCGAAAGCATGAATGAAATGATACAGCACTGAAAACCATAATGCTTGGAGAAGGACCAATATAGCATTTTGCAATTCACCCTACCAGTTTTCGTTTTCCCACTGTATTTGCAAACAAGGATCTAGTCTTCATAAGTCAAGGGTTTGTATCTAGATTTGTCAGAAACGAAAACATGATCCACGCTTCATTGGGCGTTCCAATGTCTTCGTTCTTGGCACCTTTGAAGCCTTTAAAGTCTATGGTATATGCTTAAAAGAAGACACAGTAACGAACGCCGAGCTGCGAGCCCTCGCTATAACAATATAGAACGAACAGTGATGTCAGACATAGCCTGATGTATCACCATTCTCCTTTGTTGTGCTAACGTTGTGGATGTTACTGTATCGTTCGTCACCAGAATTCGTATGAAGAGTCTGTTTTCCCCTTCTGATGTAGCCATAGGTGGTCTAGATCGCTCACAATGATTCGTAGAACTTTCTTTTGTTCACTGCCTTCAAGTGCTAAGTATATTACAAGAGTTTCGTCCTACACGTGCACCGGCATCACAGTGCGACAAATATCATCTCTCTCTTAATTCAATAAATCCTTTTCGCTAAAGACAATCAACGGATCTTAATGTTATCTTGTTTTGTGACGAAGAATTTTCCCTGACTAGTAGAAAAATTCTAATCGAATTCATCGACACACTTCTTGGGGTTTGCCCTCTCTCTTTTTATACCTTCAGAGTCACATTTCAGAATGTATTGTGTGCGCTTCCTATTATTATTCTCGCTCAAACACAGTCAACCGTTCTTAATGTTGACTTGTTTTACGACGACAAATGATTAGTGACTAGCAGACCAATTTCAATCGAATTCACCGACACAGTTCTTGTGGTTTATCCTCCTTCTTTTTGAAGTCTTTTTTATACATTCATAGTCATACTTCATTGGGTCTGCGTGCTATTGTATTCTCAGCTTAGCTTTTAATCATTTGTATTTACCATCACAAACTATTCATCTGTCAAATTTCCAGACAATCTAGGAATCTAGGTGCTGCATTTTCAATGAATAGCTGTGCATTAAAAAAATCATAATTGTTCCACATTTTATCAGTAGTTTGGAAATAGTGTGTTGAAAAAATAATGAAACTAATGAGAGAGTTATGAAATTATAGAAATATCTGTACTACAATTGGTATGCGTCGTTTTAAATAGTGTCCTGACAAAAGTGACTAGAGTATGTCACTACACATCAATTTTAAATACCGGTTTTCAAAGACTCCGCTTGACTTAGATTAAAAATTTATTATATTTGATGCTGGTAATTGGTAATAAAATCGTCAGAAGGCAATCGAAGTTTGCAACCTAAGAAAATTATTTGGACCAAGATTTTGTACGTTATAAGAGGACTATAAATAAATCTTTCATAGAAAAAAATGAAACTTTTAATTGGATATCAGGTTTTTGCTCTAAATTGTACCTAATGATCATCGGAAATCTAAAAATAATGTGAAAAATAATTACATTCAAAGGCTTGTGCGAGACAGTATGTTAGAAAATTATTTTAGGGTATTTTCTCAGAAATGTGCTTTTCATATTTTATTGATTAATAGAAAAAACAACTGTCACTTCCATTACAATTATAAAATCGATGTTTTCCACAGTTAAAAAATTTCATGAACAGAAATGGTGATATTCATTTGTAATATTTTTCTAACCTCAGAGACTGTATTTGGATGAAGTATTAATATAGTGAATAAATACTCCAAGACAAACCGAGAGATTAAAATTTCAACTTCAGAAATGTTAATACATATAACTATTTTAATTTCAACTGCTCAAAACGTTCGACATAATATTTTTTAAAGTTGGTAAGCATGATTTGTGTTGTATGCATATGTAGTTGTAAGTGATTAATAATTTATATTTGGCTTCCTGCATTTTAATTAGTCACTATATCAAATAAGTATATATTACCTTCCCATTAATTCTTGTTCATTTCCAAATCATCTTTTGTATTTCTTTCATTTTAAATCTTATCTGCGTGATTATATATAATCGATAGAAATATTGACACTTAAATGTATATGAAAGTAAAATATACGCAGTTTATTTTCTTTAGAACGGTAATTCAGACTCATGTATTTTTAATTTTTAATTTAAGGCGCATTTCGATATCTTGAACTTTGTCTGTAGGAAGCAATTTTAGATTAAATAAAACTGTAAATGTATTTATAGTGTAAATCATACAGTAGTTGTTAAAGTTTCAAGTAGTTCACATTTTTAAATGCTTGGCTAAGAGAAAAGTTTTATTTAAAATAGTAAAAAATACGGTGAAAATGTTAAAAACCTTTCATTCGCTAAAAATTAACTGAAGGGTTCTTTTCAACATAGTTATAAGCATTTCAAACCTTCGCATATTGTTCCTGGCAAAATGAACGTTTGGAACCTGAACATTTTGGACAATCAGGTTCTTCCTACGCTCTGGCATAGACGAGTGTTACTTCCAGAACGACAACGCACCATACTGTGTTGCAGCCTCTGTCAAGTAGTAGTATCAATAAATGAATACAAAACATCTTCCCTGGCCTGCTCAGAGTCCCGACCTAAACCCCACAGAACAGTTGTTAGACGAGTTAGAGCGACACTTACGGACCAGGGGATCACGTCCGAAATCTACAGCTGAGCTGGCGACATTATTGCAGCAGGAATGGACGCAAATACCCATAGCTGTGTAACAAAACCTTGTTGAAAATATGTCCAGATGGGTTACTAGTGTAATTGCAGCACGAGGAGGACCATCCCCCTATTAAAGCATGTGTTATTTCCCTTATACCATCACATCTTGCTGGTCGGTCCATTATTGTAGGGTAGTGTATGTTATAACTTTTTCATTGCGAAGGTTTCTTACTGTGACCAGGAACCCTTCAAGTAACAGGGCCGTCGTGACTCAGTGGATATGCCCACTGCGCTAGTAATATCTGAGTTGTAGGTAGAGCATGTTCATTCCTGTCAGGTGCATTTTCTCCAAAGGTGTATTTCTCTTTACTGTGCCAGTAAACTTTTCTTTGTGTCTGTCCATTACTCGATATTGCATGTCTTGTGACTGGCACAGTATGACCAAACATGGCCCTCGTGCCATAAAAACCCAAGAAACCAAACTATTGAAATCATATAGTACGTAGGTAGTTTATTAACGTCGGGCTAGAACTACCCAACGGTATATTGGCAACGGTCCGGTATTAATTCAGAAAGGAAAGATCCGAAACCAAACCATCAATTCAAGCATTGTTGGTTACTGACATTTTTGATCATGATGCGTATTGTAGTTTTTTTTAGTAATATGTATATACACACTAGAACACACGAAACTGCACAGAATATTGATTTTGTTTTTATTGCTTCAAAATATTTCCCAATTTCTTAGATTTCAAGCTTTACGCTGCAGCGTTTAGATTTTTTTTTAATTGTCTCACAGAACTGCTTTTCTCCTGATTCTCCGAGCCCCCATACCTAATTACCTAACTTGAGCGATAGGGCCGTGAGTGGCATTCACGACTGACTAAATTCTCTTTCAGAGTACCGTTTGACGTGAGAAGAGATTTTACCTGACGACTTTCTGCTTTCCCCAAAGCGTTCACACCTCACGGTCGTCAGGGTAGGGGACAACGAACAAAAGAAGGGATCCCCTAGAAGGTCAGTCGCTGACAGCTTGTAAATGGTGATCGATACCAGCGATCACTTAAAAGGGGGATAACAACTACCTCTACCATACCGCTGATGTAAGCGAAATTTTAGTGGTAACAAATGTCTATCTGCAGCAGCGTGAAGGTTAAACAGAGAACAAGCTCTTGTAAATATAAAGAATACTTTTCTACTTTCAAGACTCTTTCTTAGGTACTGTCTACATGTCCGAACATCTTCTTAAACTCACTTTCTAAGGAACTGTGATTTGTAATACGATGCTTTGTTCAAATAGTGATAACACAACAATTAATTTACCTAAAATAATTATTTTGCTATCCTTATTATGTATATAATGATAAACGTATGTTTTGAACCTCAATCAGAATAACTATTTAATTGATTTTTAAAAGTTAAAATTACTGAAAAATATTGATTTTGGAGATTTCGTTGATGAAAAGAATTCTAAAAAATAACTTATACCCTCTTGCAACTTGATCGAGGGTCAAAACGTGAAGAATGATATCAGGAATAATTTCCAACGGGAATTGTCTTTCTGAGATAATTAGAATTTGAGATATCACTATTCAAAAAACCTTCTAATTACCTGAATATATCTAAATGAGATAATTGATAATTAGCTTAATCTCATTTTTATCGATTAAATTATTTTAAGCATAAACCAATGACTTGTTGCAAAGAAACTGGATTTTTAAAATCAAAATTTAAAACAAATCTTCTAGTGTATACGCACATCATTACGTGTTTGTTATTCTCCAGCACGCGATTGCTACGATTACGACATCCAATCACATGTAAATTGTAATGAAATATGCACTGTCCCTCTCCCAAAGATATTTAAATTTTCTATCCGATCATTCAAAATGTCGCATTTTGTTACACCTTTCACTCAAACCACCCTATTATTAATATTTAGGAGTCTATCTGTAAGTAAAAGGGACTGAATGTGAGATACTTGCCTAATATGAGATACTCTTGTATCTTCAGCGTACGGTGTCGCCATCTACTGAAAGTGTCATGAACTATTAGCTAGGGAGACTATAATCATTGTAAACATAACCTTCCCCGTTGCAAGTCGACCCATACTTCAATAACAACCTTTAGAGGCACATTACTTTTAAGAGTTTGGAATATTTCTTTTCGACTAGTCCTTAGACATATACGGTAATTTGTTAAGTCAATTTAAAAAAAGTTTTTAACTTAATAAAACAGATTTTTTTTATCACATTTGTATTTCTTTGTCATTGTGAATGCGCAGGATCATAATAAGAATGCTTGGTGTCTCATATTGGGCTACCTATTCCCAAAACACCTGATTCGAAAATTTTTATAAATTGTATTTTGCTTACATTTGCAATGTATTTTGTCAAAATGTGCAATTTTTCCAAAATGTACATCGACATTTCTAAAAAGCTGTAGTGACAGCTGAAAATCAAAAAGACGTTTGCTAAACATTTCATTAGACAGTCACCAACGCAATTTTTATAAACGTATCTCATAATATTACACTTCCCCTACGACAGAAGCTCATTTGCTTTGAAATGGATACTCGAACAAGACAAATCGACTCAAACCATTTTCGCCGAACCTCCGTCCCGATCAGGCCGAAAATCAGGAAAAAAGACGAAAGGAAATCAAACAAATGAAGCCGCCAGGATTTTAAGAAGACAGATATCTTTATTTTGAAATTGCGAAAAAAGAAGCATAAATTGTAGCACCAGTTGATGAGCCTCCTCGTGGATAAAACTCTTGTGGTTTCGGATAAGATTTACGACCTTATTTTTCATCCTTAATTTTATATTTCTTAGTTGGTTTCTTTGTTTCGGCATCCTCTGTTATCATATGGGAGAAGATTCTTTCATTGCTGAAACTGAGTAATGCCTTAGGAGATGGGGACTCGGCGATATTTAACCGCCAATGATTTAAAGCTAATTATCGGCATTAAAGAAAGAGCAGACGCCGAAGTAGGATTTTCTGATCATTCATTATCGCTGATGGAAAGCGTTATTTCATTCGATACTTTGACGTATCAGTAAACATTACTTCGCAGGATTGAGTGAATATATATTTAATAAATGGAAGTTCTGAAAGAGGGAGCGTGTATTTTTTTACTTATTCTTTGGTAAGCAATTGGGGTTTGGTTTGTGTTTGTATATTTTATTATCTTTGCAACAAGAGGTAAACGTAAGGAAATTCAAAACCAACTTCCAAATTGCTTTGAAAATAGCTATGTAGAATATTACACCAGCTATCTCAGGCTCATACCCTTGATAGGAAGATTTTCTAGTTTCAAAAAGGCTTAGGAGCTTTCATGTACACGTATCTAACAAATAAATATCTATTTTACAAATTTGAACCCTTGACTAGCGTTAAACTTTATTTTAAAACAATGTTCTGAAAATAAAAACAAATGGCTTCAGTTAAGTTTATTTCTATTTTTCGTCAAATCTTAAGATATACGCTACCCTAAGATAATAGACCCAACATGGTATAAGGATAAATACCGATATAATGGTATAAGGGAAAGAATACATGCTTTAATAGGGGATGGTCCCCCTCGTGCTGCAATTACACTAGCAACCCTTCTGGGCATATTTTCAACAAGGTTTTGATACACAGCTATGGGTATTTGCGTCCATTCCTGCTGCAATAATGTCGCCAGCTCAGCTGTAGATTTCGGACGTGATTCCCTGGTCCCTAAGCGTCGCTCTAACTAGTCTATGGGGTTTAGGTTGGGACTCTGAGCAGGTCAGGGAAGACGTTTTACAACCATATCTTGATAACACTGATTGACAGTGGCTGCATCATGGCAAGTGTTGTTGTCCTGGAAGTAACACTCGTTCATTCCATAAAATTGCCAGAGCGTAAGAAGAACCTGATTACAAAATGCTGATGTATGCGTCAGCGTTCAATTCATACATGCAAAGGTCCCAGGCCATACCACGAAAAACACCCACGAACAAGTAGTCGGATTTTATGCAAATCCGCTGGCGTCCGGTCCATTATTATAGTATATTTCACCAACTCAATGGGGACATGTGAACATGGTAACCCTGTTGGAAGAGTAAAGAATTAGCAATTGGATTATTACGAGCATTTGGAGTGTGTTATTCCGACCAAAGACCGTTACCTACAAAGTGGACTGGTGCACATTAAATCTGTCGTGCCCTCAAATGTCCTCACATTGGTGTTGTCCACGGAGCTTTCCCATAGGGTTTGATCCCGGACTGTTACCAATGGTCCGTTGTACTACACCTGTGTGACGTTATTTAAATACCTACCGTGTGGACACGTGAAAATATTACATTTTCTTAACAGATGTTTGCACGTGATGTAAATCTATCGATATTTAAAACAAAGACATTCAAGTCTGCTACTTTTCCAAGTGAGTTTGATTCGTAAACAATACGCCTGAACCTTTTTTTCCTCTCGGTGCTGCAATAGGTATGCCTATTTTTTATTAAGAGTATAAACTTGATACTTGTAAACAGGAAGATTATGCAAAAGATAATGTGCTTATAATGTATTCCATGCATTACCATATGCTTGATAAAGGAATTATTTATTTTTAAATGTGTGCGTTATAGTGATTTTTGGACCAATATAAAAATTGATTGACTAATTGAGGATAGCGAGTTCGATTCCAAGCACAGACCGTCGTGTACAAAGCGTTCAATCTGCCATGGCCTCAAATGTCCTCACTTTATCGTGGTGTGGAAGTTTGAAGAGGTGGAAGTATCAGTTCATGTTGCCTCGTCATCTGACTGTGGTTCAAAATTACATGGTGTTGTCCTCTGATAATTCCTGTTGAGATGGATCCCAGACCGTAGTCAATAGCCCGTCTTGCTGCTCCAGTACTTCGCTAATTAACCCTTAACTGCTGTGTCACAAACCGTCTCGTAACTTGTGTGGAGGGGTCACTCAGACCTCGCTCACTAAAGGCTCAGCTTTCGGACCTAATTTTGCAGTACACTTCAACCGTGGAAACTGTAAAAATTATATTGTGATTTGGTGTTCTGACGGCACGATTAGGTCCCCCCCCCCGGGCATCCCATGTGAATTTTTTTTTCCCGTAGAAATATTCTTCTTGTGAAGACGCACTTGAAATGTCTTCATCTTCACGTGCATAAATTTCCGAATGCGTTTCGTGTTCGCTTTCAATAATATTAACCGAAATTTCACTGTCCCAAGTACTCTATTTCCGACCAACTATCAACAATACCCTGAATTTATTTTTGTGTAAGACACACAGGTCGTTTTTTAGTAAAGTTTGTTGCCATTTTAAGCTCTCTGCCGAAATTCCCTACTCAAACTTAGACGATATCATTCAACAAGAACGGTAACGCAAATGCCGTTAAGGGGTCTAAGAGACCACGCGGGGAAATACAAATGGTGTAAAATACGAAATAGTTGGGGCAGCCAAACCAGTCTTGGAATGTGGCTTCTGTTGGACGTAGTAGGAAGGTACTGAATAGGACAGGGACCAGTATTCACTTTAAGGGGTGGAAACGATCTGTCAAATATGACTCGGGGTCTGTGAGACCCATGACAGCAGTTAAAGGTTTAAACACCAACCTACCTACCGGCACAGAAGAGAGGAATACACCCACTGTGCCAAGCTTCTCCTGTAGATACGACTCACATAATCTCGACTTGTAGCACTCATGCACAGTGCACTTCATGCTAGCTCCCACATCCCGGAAGAACCCTTCCTCATCATATGTCACACATCCGAGGGAAAAATGAAATTCCGTCCCCATCATAACGGTCCCCAAGAACGCCCAAATAGGCCCTCTCCAGTCATTCCGCATGCAAATCCAGCGAGTAGTTGATCTCCTTCAATGCTGAGTCCCCACTCAGCGAGACCTAATCACTTATTCCCTTTCCAGATCACCTTCAGCCGTTGTTTTTGCGGTGGCTCGTAATGAATTGCGTGGCGTGTTACTCACTCTCCTGACACATGTAGTCCTTGTAACAGAGCTTTCCGTATTTCGCTCCGATTTTACGACTCCGGGTAGCTTTGCGGCCCGCTCAGATTCGGCTCTGTTTTTTGCCGTAACTAAGTAACGGAAAGACCTCGTGCTCTTTATATCATACGTATATATACACGAGTATTAACTCGTTTTCATGGGCAGTGCGGGAGATAATAAAAAACCCGCACACTTTCTCTCCCTCCATGGCTCTCCGGCTTTAACGGAATGAGGAAAGAAGTGCTGCTACAAAATTTAATTGCTGGGAATTTTATCGTGAATAAAAATGCGTTATACCAATTTGAAGATTATTTCTCCCGTGTTCTGCATTCGGGATTCGAGGCAGTTAACTGTTTTATGCGCAGTTCACCCGTGCTGAACGAATGGCGTTGCGGAGGCTAGTTTTTATGTTGGCGCTAAAAGTGATATTAAAAGCGTCAGCTGCGGTAATATCTGGGGATAATGAACCATCCAGAATATAACAATAAATGTGCTGCGTCATCAAGATATCAATAGCTGATATCAATGGCTGGCGCATTACTTTAAGTGATGCTTTCCAGACTAACAAGCACTACTGTGACATCCTTGCACTGATGTATTGAAGGTCGAATAAATGCTTCAATAGTAGTCTTGATTTTTCGGGCGTTTTAATATGGTAATTGAAAAGGTATTGTTAATTGACAGTGGCAGTGAATTCATAAACATTTTTTTATATTTTATGAAAGAAACTAAGTGATAAAACTTATGAATTGTTTAATTTGTAATTATCAGTACTTAGTCGGTATAATTTGTTCATTACTTTTCAAACATTTGTTACTGTAATTCTATAGCTATTTTTAATTGATGAATTTATAAGCAAATTTTTTTATATGTGAAACTTGTTGCGATACTTATATCTTGTTTAATTTGTAATTATCAGTAATTAGTGTAGTTAGTTTTTTTACTTATAAAACATTTATCACTGTAATTCAAAAGCTTTTTTAACTGATGAATTCATAAACACACTTTTTTATTTTATGAGTGAAACTAGTCATAATACTTATATATTGTTCAAATGTGAAGCAGTATAATTTGTTTATTACTATTTAAACATTTGTTACTCTAATTCATTAGATATTTTGATTGATGAATTGATTCATAAACAAATTTTTTTATGAGTGAAACTTGTTACCGTACTTAAATCTTATTTAATTTGTAATTATCAGTACTTAGTGTAATTAGTTTATTACTTATAAATAAACTATTTATCACTGTAATTCAAAGTTATTTTTAATTGATGAATTCATAAACACATTTTTTTATTTTATGAGTGAAACTATATATAATATTTATATATCTTGTTCAATTTTTAACAATCAGTACTTAGTCAGTGTAATTAGTTTTTTACTTATCAAAAATTTATTACTGTATTTCAAAAGCTATAAAAATATATGTTTATCAATTCATCAATTAAAAAAATTGATGAATTCATAAATATATATTTTATTTTATGAGTGAAACTAGCTTTACTCTTATATCTTGTTTAATTTATAATTATCAGTACTTGGTGAGTATACTTAAAATTGAAAAAATTATTTATTTAGATAAAAAATATTTTATATAGAACAAGAGGATGAGTTAGAGAGTTAAATTTTTAAATACCATGCATATATAGATAATAAATTAATTGTATGAATCTATGAAATCAATTCAACAAGCATTTAGAACACAGATTTTTAAACTATATTAATAGTAAAGCGTTGAAGAAGTCTTCATATTAAGATGACTTTAAATTTTATAAATCTTTTTTATCTTTATGACTTTTTTCAAAGCAGGTAAGATAATTCAATACAAGCGGTCTTTGAATGTCGATACATATTTTTTAAGCTGTCGATAATAAATCGTAATATGTAATAAATGTATCGATAATATGTAATAAATCGATAGTGTAAAAAAATGTTCCTTTATATATTGAAGATTATTACTTTTTAATAGTTAAACCATTTTTTACTCTGTAAATACAAACCAACCTGAAAATAAATACCTATCGTTTTTCTATTCCGTTAAATACAATTTACTATTTAACTTCACTATAGAGAAAATATCAAGAAAAATAATCATATTTAGATTTACATTTCTTGTTTACAACTATTCTGAATCGAAAAAAATGAAAGTATCTTAAACGTGAAATACGAAATCTCGTTTTAAATTTTTCCGATCTTCTTTACAGTCTATCTTTTCTCGGAATAGTTTTCCTTCCATATTACGAAAGTTTGATGCGAAGGCAATTGCAAGTTAGAGATCGGCAACGTTAAAGCATACACTGTAAACGATCTTCTGAATATAAGATTTGCAAATATGTGAACTATAGATATTGTATCCTCCAAAAAGGATAGTTAAGTAAATGGTTTTATAGAAATATATATGAAAGCCTTTTACTCTCTCTCTCTGTATATATATATATATATATATATATACAGGGTGGTCCCGAATTCATGGTACAAACTTTAATGGTAGGTACAGGACATTGTAACAATGATTTATTGTATAGGAATGTATAGTCGCAAGTGACGCGGTGAGGCGTAAACAGGGGAAATAAAAGGAAAGAGAAATGGAGTGATCGGTTGGTATCATTGCCGGTAGAGGGCAGTAGATGTCTAGCCGCTGTTGAACATGATGCATCGCAGTAGGGAAAAGCGCCATTCACAATTGTGCTGCCGTAGACGATGGGTGACTTTACGTATGCAGAAAAAGCAGACATGCATTACATGTACGGCCGTGCAAATGGTAACGGCAGAGCTGCGTTACGAATGTATCGCGCGGAGTATCCTGATCGACGAATGCCGGATCATAGAATTTTTCAACGGTTACATCGTCAACTTTGTGAAACAGGTGCGTTCGACGTCAACAGACATGGCTGACAACGAGTAAGAGCTGTACGCACTCCAAGGCTGGAAGAAAGCATCTTGAACATTGTGGCTGATAGACCCGAGTCAAGCACAAGAACTGTTGCGCGTGACGTAGGTGTGAGTCATCAGACTGTATGCAGAGTGTTAAACGAAAATCGCTTACACCCCTTCCATTTTCAGAAAGTACAAGCATTGAATCCGGCAGATTATCCTCGCCGCGTGAACTTCTGCCTGTGGGTGATGCAGCAATGTGCGTTGCAGCCGGATTTCGTAGATTATGTGCTATTTACAGATGAAGCGACATTTTCACGCGAGGGTGTCTTTAATGCGCACAATTCCCATGTGTGGGCAACCGATAATCCACATGCAACGCGTCGACATGCGTTTCAACAACGTTTCAGTATTAATGTGTGGGCTGGTATTGTGAACGACTTTTTGATTGGCCCATACTTACTACCCACGCGGCTCACTGGCGGAAGCTATCTTATTTTTCTGAAAGAAGTGTTACCACAACTGCTGCATGATGTTCCGATCGCCATTCGTAACCGTATGTGGTTTCAGCACGATGGGGCGCCAGCACACTTCAGCATTGATGTACGGAATTACCTGAATGCCACGTTTGGTACTCGATGGATTGGGCGTGGTGGACCAGTCCCTTGGCCACCCCGATCTCCCGATTTATCGAGCCTCGATTACTTTTTATGGGGACATCTAAAGCATCTTGTTTATGAGACTCCAGTTGACTCAGATGAGGATCTCGTCGCTCGCTTATCTGTAGCTGATGCAGGTGTGCGTGAAATACCAGGCATCTTTGAACGTGTACGCCAATCGCTCCACCGACGCTGTCAAGCATGTATCGATACTGGTGGACGCAATTTTGAACAATTACTGTAAACATGACACTTGTCAACAACGCTTTCAATAAAATCTTTGTTTTTCCTTTCGGCCGTTATTTCCCCTGTTTTCGCCTCACCGCGTCACTTGCGACTATACATTCCTATACAATAAATCATTGTTACAATGTCCTGTACCTACCATTAAAGTTTGTACCATGAATTCGGGACCACCCTGTATATATATATATATATATACACTACTCTTTTTTCAACTGGGCTACAATGGTCCTCCAAATCAAGAGTTAGTAGATTGAATTATTAAATATCAAGGATTAATAGTTATAGAGATTACCCTAATCGAAATTGTTTCAAAAATGGAGTAAAAGGTTTTAGAGAAAGAGACCTCTGCGTATTATTGGTTCTTGTTTAAATTGTATAAAGTCAGAAACATTAACAAAATTTAGCGACTGCTAACTTCACACACCTCATCAAAATTCAAAGAACGACTTTAACTTGGGTAACCATGTATAAAAGAGACTGATACCTTCTCTGCTTATGGTATACGTATTTGAGAATGTCTTATATTTCATTGTTTTCGAATTATAAACTTCCATTAGTCGTTTCCATTTTCCGTCAACGTTGACATCACTTTCATCAAACCACTTTCTTCATTCATTCGAACTGACAAAAAAACTTCTACACAAGCAAGAGTTTTTAAATTTTTTTTCTCCACTATAGTCTACAGACTAACAGCTCTTCGTGACATCATAATTAAAATTTCTCTTCAATGTAACGTGGCGTTTAAATGACACCACTCCATTTCTCCGGAAAAATCGTAAAAAGGAAAAACACTACTTCTTCGACACGCTTTTAGAGTTATTGGTAATTACCAATCGCGTTCTGGAGATGAAAATGTGTATGTGTCTATTCAGGTATTAACTTCACTTTATAATGGGCGTTGAGTGCTCTGGTTCTCAATTTTTTCGAGTCTTTAAACTCATGATCTAATGTACAATAAAAAGTGTTTAATAAATAAAAAACATTGTTTTTCACTATAAAAGGAATGTAAACTTTATATATCAGCAACAGAGTAAAAGCAGCGTTTGAATCTTTTTTTAATTCCATTAACTTTGTAATTACACCAATTAACATTTAACTGAAATACATTTATCTGCTATAGTCGTGCATGTAAACCATTTACTTTCATTAACACTATAATTACTAGAATTAGCATTAATGGGAGTATGTTTTTGTTAATTTGCAAAGCGTACGCAATCCATTTTTCGCTTCATAAAGATAATTTTGGTTGAGGCATAGAGATAATTTAGACTGCTTCATACGAGGACTGTATTTTACCAAATTATAATTGGAAGGGGTTTTTTCTCATGGCTAAAAATTATATTTTATTAAAACTTTTATTTGTCCATTTAATTTTTTTTTTCACTTACCCCCAAACATGTACAGAATATGAATATTTTCGTTGAAATGAACATCTAATATATTGGTACATACATATATAGTTGAATATGTATTTAAATTTTAATCAATATCATCGAAACAAGTAATAACGCTTAATAAACTTATTTCATACCAGCGAAAATTTTATATTTAAACCTAAAACATTTATCTTAGCATAGAGTAATTTAGACTCGAGTTTAAGAAATCAACAATTATACGCATTTAAAAAAAAAATCATTATCTTATAGATACCAGATATATTAGAATATTATAATGAAAATTGGAGAACTCGATTTCCCAAATGAAAACAGATTTTTCAATTTTCTCGACTGCCTATATGTATAGTGTGTCAAAATTATTTCAATCTAACGATAATCTCTTGCTATAAGTCACCAATATTATAAAGCTGAAATCTACTTTTTGATATGTAGATAAACATCAAGACACCAAACAGTATTTTTAAATACTAGGTTTTTATTACATTTGCTTCACAGTCCTAGAATAATTTATTTCTAATCATAACAAACTTACACATTTTTCTGTAATTTTCAAAATTTGTGTAATTTACTGTGACAATATGGAACTGAAAACCATACAAATCCCCGCCAATTATAGTAAATAATTGCATAAATCGATAAAACTTTTTTATAGTATAAAACAAATATCGATTAATAAAATTCGTGATTCCAGTAAAACTGATTTTGAATTGATAAATTAATTTGTATATTCTGAATTGAAGGGCTAAACAACTTAGTCTTCTATTTTAAATATTTCTGCAAAAATTATAGTAAATACTTGTCTCTTTCCGTCATAAAAAAGAAACTTAAAAATACACACGGTTTTTTTTTCTATATCCCTGAAACAATCATTTAAATGTTTTTTAAGACCAACCACAAATCAAATATTGCAATTCAAATCTTTAAATTTGTTTTTAGCTTTCGAGTTCATGTTGGGAAACGCAAGTTTTTCTACTACTCAACTGAACACAATTGATGCTTAGTAATTCTTCCTTTCTAGACACATATTCAATAATGTTATAAAATCTCCTTAGAAATTGATTACGTATTTTGAAGAGAGTGAAGATTCTTATAATATATACAATACACACAATTAACTAAAAATAGGATGTGAAACACAGACAACTAAATAAATAACTAGGTAATATGATGTTTAGTTTTACTTATAATTAGCACACACATGTAGAACAAGAACACCATAAACATTAGAGGGAACATCAATTATAGCATAAACAATACAAAGAACACCAATTACATCATAAGCATTACAAGGAACATCAATTACAGCATAAACATTACAAGAAACACGAGTTATGCAGCATAAGCATTACATGAAACACAAGTTATGCAGCATAAACATTACAAGGAACATCAATTACAGCATATATATATATATATATATATATATATATATATATATATGTAGGAATACTAGACAACGGTAGTTGTCTACTAGTCTGGAAAGAACTCATTATAAGAGCAACGAGACTGGTAGGAGTCAGTTGCATTGTAGTAGGAATGCAAGGCAAGACTGTCAGGAGCCATTCACATTCCGGTATTCAGTTTCGAGAAAATTAATAGAACAGACACTTTTTCCCCTGGACGCCATTGAGAGCTGACGTATTTTTTCCGAGCAGAGACGACTGCTGCAGATAATGACGGAACTGTTTTAAAATATAACTCAACTGTACATAATAACTGTGGATATTAATTCATTAAATGTCGATGTGCTGTAAGATTCGAAGTCTTTAATATAGACCTTACCAAACAGAACAACACGAATCTTACAAAAAATGAGGGTTCGGCCGCGATGTGAAAAACCGTTGACGACCGCGACGATTCTCCTCCTTCGTACGAGGGCGTGAACCCCCTTCCGCTCCAACTAAGGGTAGCGACGACGGATTAGCAGACCCCGAAAGCAGTGACGATTGAACCGGCCGGCGGAATGTTTTGACTCCCTATGCAAGCCTGGACATGTGTTTTAATCATCTGCAAGAACAGTTTCATGACTTCTCCTGACGTGGTGCTGATGATAGACTGAAACGACAAAAAAGAAAACGCGTAGACGAAAAAACGCGTAGACGCAAAAGACGAGTTGACGGAAAAGACGGATGGAAGGAACTTTCGAAACTGTGAGTACAGAATTTTGTTTTACTTGATGACATGGCATATTTAACTAAGGCCCGAAAAGCGGATTTGCTGACATTGATTGACGAATTAGGCCTGATATTGCCAGCGAATCCCAAAGTAGCGCAGTGCGCGAAACTTATAATAGATTCTGAAAATTATGACGAGGAGATAACAAAAAATCTGTTGAGCGTTATTATAACTGAACGCAAAGAGAAAATTGAAGCCGAAAAAAAAAGCCCGCGAATTCGAATTAAGGAAACTCGAAATCGAAACTGCTAACGGACAAGGCAACAGTTATGGTAAAACTACCGGCCTATACAATAACGATTTATTGAAATTAAGAGACGATGCCAAAGAGAATATCCTAAAAATTCAGGAAGAGAATAAAAGAACGTATGATAAGAAGAGGAAGAAACCTCATCAATACAAAGAGGGCGATCTTATTGCTATTCAGCAGACTCAATTTGGTGTCGGAATGAAATTACGACCGAAATTCTTAGGACCATATCGAGTGAAGAAAGTGAAACCCCATGATCGCTATGACGTTGAGAAAGTTGAAAACCATGAAGGACCGAACTTGACGTCGACAGCAGCTGACCATATGAAGTCGTGGTTCAATAACTAATACTGAATCAATGTATTCCCAGATACTGTTTTTTTTTTTTTAGGTTTGTCGTGTTCCTTTTGAGGACGAAAGATCATCAGGATGGCCGGTTGTAGGAATACTAGACAACGGTAGTTGTCTACTAGTCTGGAAAGAACTCATTATAAGAGCAACGAGACTGGTAGGAGTCAGTTGCATTGTAGTAGGAATGCAAGGCAAGACTGTCACGAGCCATTCACATTCCGGTATTCAGTTACGAGAAAATTAATAGAACAGACACTTTTTCCCCTGGACGCTATTGAGAGCTGACGTATTTTTTCCGAGCAGAGACGACTGCTGCAGATAATGACGGAACTGTTTTAAAATATAACTCAACTGTACATAATAACTGTGGATATTAATTCATTAAATGTCGATGTGCTGTAAGATTCGAAGTCTTTAATATAGACCTTACCAAACAGAACAACACGAATCTTACAAATATATATATATACCAATTATAATATACTTATGAATTATTAAGTGTTAATGCTGGGGTGGCACATTTTACTGTTTAATGCACGATCCCGCACACTAGGTTTATCTACTCCCCAGAAGTTCAACATATCACACTCAAGTTCAAATACTGTCAGTGGAGCTAATGCTCCCACAAGTCTTCAACATAAGATAGATGACAGACTGTGCAAACACCACAGAGATAGAGCATGTATGTGGGTCTCCCAACTGAACACATCTTCTGATGGGTTTCAATATCCCCGTAAAGTCACACGCGCGTGTTCTTCAGACAGGAATATAATAGTAAAACAGAAGCTCATACAATTTCGGTTACCTATATAATTTGAATCATTGGTTCTTGTTGTAATTTTACCAATAATTGCCCATTGTTAGCATGTCACCAGTCCTTTGAGCAAGACAAATAACATTATTTGTTTAAAGTATAAGGAATAGTACACTACAATGATATTCTGAAAATCATGACACGAAAATTATCTAGTTTTGACTAGACGGATAAGTGGATTTCTTGAATTTCCTTTATTTAAAAAGTGAATGATGGCAACACAATTCCAGGATAACATATCGCACCCCGGCAAGAAAAGTGACACAACTCAAAAAATAAAGATTTTGATGTGATGTCATTGAAAAATATGTATGAGATTCCCCAGCGTGTTATAGTACTATTGTAAAGAATATAATAGAAGTTACTACCACACACATAAATACTTACCTAAAACTTAAAAGAAGCTTATGCTATTTCAGTATAAGTTTTATAGTAACCTTTGAGTTGATGTTTCTCAAATTCTGTAATTTTGAGTTGTGTCACTTTTCTTGCCGGGGTGCGATATTTAAACGCGCGTTTTACTGTCATTGTTAGTAGCTGTATTGATGATGGTGGGTGTTTTGCCATTCCGAAATAGCTATTGACCATTATACGCGTTTTAAACTGTTAGGTCATGATTTGAAGTTTAAAAGTTTTTACCAAGTTTAAGTAAGTTTTCATCTATGGATGTATCTGTATATGATTAAACTTAAAAGGTTTTATTAAACGTAAGTGTCTTCAATGTGTATGCGGTCTTTTAAACGAAAATTATGCAACACATGTTTTAATGCAATTATAAATTAACATAATTTTAAAACTAAATTTCCCTACTTTTCTGGTGATCGCATAGGTAGTTTCACGAAAATATTAAGTAAACGTTGATCAAAGTGAACATATACCAACATTTACAGATATATTTTTCAATTATTCCCCCAACCCCTCTTTGGTTTCTTTCATACAGAATTAAAGCTGCAAATATATTTTTTATTTAATTCCCCCAAATAATTTATTTGTGTATGTGCTTGTTGCTGTGTAACTTTCTTGAAAATGATAGCTTGGAGAAGAAAGTAATACTTTCATGAGTGTTTTGTTTTTCTAATGATCTTATTGCGTGACCTGTTTGAAATTTCAGTCAGTGTCTAAGTCTGATGGGTGAGTGACCCAAAACACGTTAAGAATAATGTCTACCACATTTTTATTCTGTTTAAAGTTTTAAATTCATACACCAGGTTTATCCGCAAATGGAGGTTACCCAATAAATCTTTGAAAGATTTGCAACAAAATTATTAAAATAATGGAAATCCTAGATTATGTTATGAGCTATTTTTATGCTTAGATTTACATCTGTATCATTGTAGAGCCCAAACGGCAAAAATATTGACAGTAAAAGGTAATATACTATGTTTCAGTGATTAGTTTCATATGTAAATTGAGGCAAAATTAGTAGAATAGTTGTTGCACATCCCCCTGGTGTAGGAAAGCCTACACCAGGTCCAGAAGGCCCCGTCGTGCCAGATCCCCATATACCTGCAAAAAGTCCTGATCAACCAACAGCTGCTTATATGAAGCGCCAAGACAGAGAAGAAGGTGATCAGGACTGGCAGGTAGGGAACAGGAACAAGGAGGGAAAATTCTCTCCCCGTTCTGAAATTTGATACTTTTAAGATGGCCACTTCGAAATCTGGCCATGGCCGATTGAAAAGGCCGAGGGCCACAGCATGTGATTGAGAGTCCAGGGTGATTGCCAGCATACCAATGGTGGGATGGCGTACGGCGCCACAAGGAAAGCAAACGTTGTTTTCCCAGGGAGTGGACCTCAGTGGGAGTGAGGCGATTCAAACAGTCCATAGGGAGATCACAGCCATTCTTGGCGAGTACATCGGCTGTCTCGTTTCCATACACCCCGATATGCGATGGAATCCATTGGAGGCTTATTGGTGTTTTCAGGCCAATCTCGCAGAGAAGCTTCAGAATATCCTGGTCTGGGATGTCAAAAATTTGTGGCCAATTTTTGAAATACTGTATAGCACTCCTACTATCAGTCAAAATCCAAATACAATTTTTTTCAGTGGACTGTGCATAATTAAGGGCTGCACCAATTGCTATGATCTCCGATCTAAAGACTGAACAATGGTCAGGGTTTTAAGGCAAAATTAGTAGAATAGTGAAACAGTTAATTCTTTATGCGGTATCATAAGGTATGTTTTATCATTATGTAGGGGTAAATAGAGAGACTATTCCCTGCGAAACATGATTGCCTACAGATATTTTTTGTGAAAGGTAGTATTTAAAAAAATTTACTTGCTTGTCAGAAGCGATTTACATGCGTTATTCGTATACACACTTACATGTGAGAGTAACGAAGATTTAACGAGTAAAAAAAGTTTATCCGGCATATTTAAAGTATATTTCTGTTTGTCAACTACTCAGTTTTGTTGGTTTTGCTGTATAAATATTTTCATAAAATCTCCAAATATAAGTAGTTAACATGAAATATCTGGTTTACTTAACCCCCTAGTAGTTACCCACCCTGTAGTGGTCAGTCTCCTGACAGCATAAGCATTTTCCAAACTGTTATCAGTTCTAGGCAAGGTTCAATTTGTTTTATATACCTGATTTTCATTCCCATTAGAGAAAGTTGGGCAGTTTTGTCTCGATGAGGTATCTCATCGTTAGCAAATCTGATCAGATCTTTATGGGCAAGTTATCTCGTCAAAACCATTTGGAAGGTTAAATATTTTAAAAATAAAACGCCTCAAAAATATAACGCTGAGTACTTATGTGAATACTTGAACCCTTTATACCTGGAAGATTAGATCCTGGATGTCGAATATTCCTGAGAATTTTAGTGGAAGAAATTGACTTAATTATACCTCCCCTTAAACTTTATACATGAAATTTTTTAAACACCCTGCATAATTATAAATTTATATTGGATTCCAAGCACCAAAATACAGGTTATGGTTTAGAATCGCTGTCTGGACACTTAAGTATGTAATAGTTCAGATTGGGTCCACGAGTAAAAAACACTGACAATACAGCAATAAAGACACAAACATAACATAATAAATATGAAATTAACGCTTAAGGAGGATATTGACAAAGACCCATATCAATAGTTCTTATGTGATAATTTCTTCTTTCTCTTTTAAATTTCAATAAATAAGCTACTGTTCCGAATAAACTTTTTATAAGTTGCTCAAAAGCGAAATAAACCAATTCAAACAATCTAAAAAAATAAATGAAACTATTTATATCCCCACTGTGAATTTGTAATTTATTTTTCTTTAAATATCCACACACACTTCAACTGATGCAAGATCTTCTGAAACAAAAAGAATCAAGTTAATCCCTTTTCTTATCTTCTTTAGGTTTTGATAAATAATCCGGTTTGTTTACCTGATGCCCGCATCTGGTTATACGGTTTGAAAAAACTTTTCTCTCACGTGTTTAAAGAGTCTGGTTAGCCTTTATCATGAACATTATTTTAACAAGTCTACTATTCGACCAAGCATTTCACTTTTCAATCTAAAAAATAAAGCCTCCCTTCTCTGGAAGGCCACGAAAGGAGAAATACCACGCTCTAGAAATGCCGATTCAGTACAACTTAATTGGCTTTGGGGAGGGAAGTGAAACAACAAACAAACCTATTTTTTCGGTAACTCGTTTTTTCCGCTTGTAATTATCGGTCCATTGAATGAGAAAGCTTCTTATTTATTGCGTAGGAATCGTGCTCAAGTGTCCGAGATTTTGTCGGAAATAAATCCTGGAATACAGCATGTGTCCATTTTGCCCTTTGTGCAAGCTGCACAATTTAGGACATGTCCACATGAAGAAGTGGTCTCCTCCAGCTTCTTCTTTGTGGGAATCAAAAAAGGATTCCCTCTAAAAATAACCCCGACGACCTATAATTCTTACGGTCAGTAATAAAGTTTAATCATAAATTCTCGAAACCAACTTCAATGGCTTCAATCGTTTTGCACGTGATAAACTTTTTTGTACGTCGCAGTTATTTATTGTTGCCCTCCTCGAGTGTATTTAAAAAAATGTACTTTCCATGTGTTCAATATAGCCAACATGAGTCAAAAGAAATTTTGAATTTTATTAATATCTGCGAAAAATAGATTTTTTTCAATGAAATATTTATTGACGTTTTACTTCCATATATCATGTTAAATCTCTAGAGTTCTCTGCACTTTTACGTAAAGTACGTGACAGGAATTAAATCTATACATTGTGTTTAGATTTCCAGTTTTATTTAACTTTACTCCTTTCATATTTAAGCTGATGGTAATCTGAACTAGTGGTAACGCGTAAACAAATCGCTTTCAGAATTGGCCTCTGTAGCGGGGGTTTCTGGTTTTGGGTTTATCGTTCGTTGCAAAAGCATGTATTGATTTTACCCTTCGTGAAAGATACGCTATTTAGTACATGCCCACATGAAAAGTGTATCTTAACCACGATATCTTTCTTTGTCCTCATCAAAATAGGATTCCTTGTAAAAAAATTTACCACCTATAATCCCTAAAAATAATACTTAATCATAAATTTTCGAAAACAACTTCAATGGTTGCATTAGCTTGTCTCACGTGATTTTTGTCGTCCAAGTGTATTTAAAAAATGTTTGTTTTATGTGTTCAGTATAGTCAACGTGAGTCAAAGAAAAAATTATTTCTTTTTATTTACAGATACCTTTGAAAAAAAAAAGATTTCAAGAAATATTGACGTATAACTATTTACATATCATGCGAAATCTCTAGAGTTCTCTGCATTTTACCTGTAGTACGTAACATAGGAATTAAACCTATAGATTGTGCTTAGATCTCCAATTTTATTTAATGTTGCTCCTTTCATATTTAAACTGATGGTGATCTGGACTGGTGGTACCATAAACAAATCGCATCCAGAATTGGCGTCTGTAGCGGGGATTCTTGTTTTAGGTTTATCGTTCCGGGCCGAAAGTGTGTGTTCATTTTTCCCTTTGTGAAATCTCAAGTATTCTGGGCATGCCCACAAGAAAAAAAATTAGTCTTTCATTTCTTCTTTGTGTGAATCAAAAAAGAATTCCTTATAAAAATAACGCTGCCGACCTATAATTCTCACGCTAATAATTCTCATTTGCATTAAAGTTACAAATTTCCGGAAGCAACTTTAATGACTACAGTTACTTATTATTGCCCAAATATATATTTAAAGACTTGTACTTTTGATGTGCTCAGTACACCTAATGTGTACCTAAGGTAATATTACATTTTTATTAACATCGTCTTCAAAAATAAAAATATTAAATATTTTATTTCAAATATTATTCATGTTTTACTTATATATATATATACTAGCAAAATACCCAACCTTACTCGGTTTGAATTGGTTTACTCTAGATTGAAGAGATAATCAAAATATATAATGACTTACGTTTTTGGTAGAATAAAAATTTATTTTAACATCTTTCGCCATCTTTATATTTTTTACAACTTACTTTGGACGCAAATCCTACACATGCATATCCATTCATGTAATACATTTCACATACATCGCACAATTGCTGTATGACAAAGCTACAAAATGACGAAAGGTGATACTAAGGTTACTACTATAAAAGACGATTTATAGGAAGATTTGGAATTCCCTTTCTTAAGTTATTTTCATGTTCAACTCAATTAATTAAAATTACGATTTACGGCGAGTGCTCTCGCACTCATAGTCAACAAAACAATATTTTTTTACTTGTGGCACTCTTTCCTCCGGTATGCGACATTGTGAAATTTTGCAATCTTCTCCTGTCATTATTACAACGAATTTTTTAATGTTTGAAAAAGTTCCAGTTTGGATTAATAAACATTATTATTCTTTCAATAAAGGCATTATTCTTTAAATAACGGCATTATTCTTTAAATAACGGCATTATTCTTTAAATAACGGCATTATTCTATAAATAACGGCATTATTCTTTAAATAACGGCATTATTCTTTAAATAACGGCATTATTCTTTAAATAACGGCATTATTCTTTAAATAATGGCATAACTATACCTAAAATTTACTGAAAATTTATACTGACTTACCTAACATTTTTAAGTCTAATAATTTGTGGTGCTGTTGCGTGTGATGAGAAGGAAAACACATTTATTAAAATAATAAATATTTAAAACAGGAAACAGCGAAGTAAAACAAAATAAAAGATGTCGCAAAAAATTGTTCTGAAGATATTAATTTGTGATTCAATTTTATCTCTTGATCTCGCACAGTTGCCACAACTTACAACTAAAAGTGTACAAAATTTAGAAATGTGAAATTAATTCAGAGCGAAAGAACCAGAAAAAATATCACTGCTCGCGCGATCTTGTTCATTCTTGTTTCATTGAAAAATATCGTCTGTCCCAAATGTTCTTAAATCGTTTTCATTGCGCAAAGAATAAAAATAAGACTCGAAATAAATGAAGTATCAGAGATGAAATTCCATTAAAAAAAAAAAAAAATTGAAGAATAATTACTTTTTCAGCAGTACTGGTAAAGCAATCGAAGTAATCGTAATATTCAATAGACATTCCAATTTTTCCCAAACTACCAAATTATGGTTGATTTAAGTATATTTACTCAGGTGTTTTAGCATGAAACTCAACTAAATATAACAATAAAGAAATGTTTAATATTGCATTCACTAAACTATTAGATAATGTATAAAATAAAATATAATGCAATCAAATATCTGGAATACAATTCATGTGATGTCTACACAAACACACAAACACAAAATCGAGCATAGAACAGAAAGACGGACAAACAGACTTTCGCAACCAATGCCACTCACTAAATGAAGATAAGTACTCACTGTAGGCAAATTTTCATGAAAATATCTTAAACCGCTTGGACGTGTATAGGGCACAACATACAGACAGACAGACAGACAGACAGACGGACAGACAGACAGACAGACACCAAACGAGAAAAAGACGGATTCGGCATCAGAAGGGTCCAAAACGGATAGAAAACTTGAAATGGGTCGAAAATATTGCATGTACAAACAAACACTCCATTCTTATTTATATAGATATATATTATAGGTATGCAAGTTAGAAAATTAGGGTACCAGCTTAGGTGTTCATATCTTTATCTGACCGTGGTTCAAAACTACGAGATGTTGTCCTCGCATCTTTACTTTCGGAGTTGATACCAGACCGTTACCAATAGCCGCATTGTGTTCGTCCAGTGCGACGTTAATTCAACTACACTTACACATACAAGTGAAATAGCTTTTGAGCTCTCTGTATTTTTACGGGTAATAAAAATTAAGCTGTGCTTAAGCTTCCAACTTTACTTGAATTCATCCATTTAATATTTACAGTAGATTTAAAAATATAAACTAAATAATATTCAGCATGATATTTTTCAAAATATCTTGCAAATTCATTTACTCACCACATGAAATGTTTCGGAAATTATGTGGCAAATTTATGATATTCATTTATTTCATTATGTAAGAGACAGCTGCAGATAATGTAATTTTTTGGATTTAATAATCTCTTAATTTTTATAAAACCAAGCCTTTGTGAGCAATATTTTTATATGGATATTGAAAATACCCATGAATGAGAGCGATGAGAAGGATTGAAAGCGCTATAATATGCTTTTAAGCTTAATATAGAACATTAACCGTTAAAAGGAAAGGTCGTCTTTGCTATATCATCAGCATTCATTCTTTATTACTGTACAAACTATGAGAGAGTAAAATAACGAAAGTTATACTACCTTCCTCTTAACGCGATTAAGTATATGGTAATAAATTAATGTAAGCTAATTTTAGACGCCTTTTTCCTTTAGAAGTCGGTAAATAGGTAGTTTCTCGTTTCAATGACTACACCATTATCAGCTATGTATAGAGTTGCAATGCAATAACATTATGGAAATTTATGATAGCTACCAATCCCGATATCCTGAATTGTAAGATTGGTCAGTCTCAACATACGTTGCTTCCTGTCAGCGTTAAGGTATCCGGAAAAATTCAAGACCCCTTTTTTTTAATGTGATATAGAAACATTTGAATGATATTTTTAAGTTTAGTGTTATTAAACAATAGCATTGGGCTATAAATATTGAAAATATATATTAATAATTTTGTAAAAATGATAATTATGTATGAAATTTTAAGGAAATTTGTCAAAAACTTCAAAAGTGCTACATGAAAATCTATTCAAACCATTTGAAAAATGATGCTACCAAACTAAACTACATACATTTTTTATGGAATAAACTAGAATTAAAGACATTTAAATCAACAAAAATTTTATAAGCGATCAAAAAATGCATAGACTTTTGATAGTTTTACAGGCCTATTTCTTAAATGATGGAGATAATTTAAAAACTTTTCAACTGCGCATCATTATTTTTTTTAGTTCATTCCCGAGACAACTTTATAAAGATCAAGTTCTCAAAGTTTAATGATAATCCATCAATAACTTTTATGTTATAACATTTGAAGTGAGGAAATAATGCATAAAAATTCATTTAGATTAAAGAAAGTGTGAAGGTGTATTGTTTGCTCTCTCTTGCTTTTACTGTTCGTGTAAACAATTTGTTATTCACTTCTCTTTAAAAATGTTCACACTATATTTCCAAAAGAGAAACCATTCAAATATTTGAGAAACTTTTCTAAAATTATTTTTTGCAAAAAAATAGTAAGTTTTAAATTTAGATTTTGACAGGTTTTTTGTCTTTTAACGGCCATTTTTTTCTGGTGTTTTCCATACCTGCTTCAGGTTTCCCGCCTTAAGATCTTCATATCTATGTAGCTAATTAACTTATAGAAAAAAAATCAAATTTATATATTCTGGAAAGTCAAATAAATACTCTATCAAATACGATCACAAAAACCTTTAAGGGAATTTTTCGCCAAAAATGACATTTTGAACGTGTTCGGATACCTCAATTGAAATCAAATAAAATTCAAAATGTAACTTACTTAATTTTTCTTCTGTCAAACTTATCTATATCTAATATTGAACTGATGCAAAAGTTCGTCTCGTTTCTGGCATTAAAAACATCTCATCGCAAATCCAAAGTGTTATCTAGCGTAATGTAATCTTATTCAAGCTATAAATTTAGTACGTAATCTTAAAACTGCTCTTTCAAAACATCTGACTGTGAAAGTGCATTTCAACGTCCCAAAATATACATACACATTTTTAAAAGCTGTTAATCCTCCGATTTCTCTGACTTAATCCTCTTGTGGTTGCCTCAACATGACATCTCGTCCTTGGAAAATCTGACCAGATCTTGATAGACGAGATAGCTGGGCAATTCCACGGTAACTTACGTTACATTTAGACAAATATACTGATCTTGAAGTGTAAATATATTAGCAAAGAATAATGAAAACAAAATATTCACTTGAATTGTTCAACAATGTAATAAATAGCTAAACTTTGATGGGAATGTTATTAATTTACTGATATATTTAAGTTCACAGAATTAAATTTAATGTAGTAACTTAAGTTAAAATAAAGAGTAATAACATACATTCCTTACTAGAGCCTTTCACAATTCTGTGGTCAGATGGCAAAATGTTATAGGTAATTTTTTTTTATTTTTGGTGACAGCAATTTTAAGATTCAAGATTCAACATGTGGTTCTGTGGTTTTTGATTTATTACATTTCTTTCCACCTTTGTTTTCTCATAAACTGAAATAAAAAGACTTACGATAGTATGCCACCTTCTAAACATTAACAAACAAGACTCCAGAATGGGACTCACTCAATGCTTTGGGAAAAGTGACTTATAACATTTTGCCATTTGAGCACAGAATTGTAGTCATGCAATTTTAAAACTGTCATTCATCAATTAAAAATTTAGTATAAAAAAAAAATTTAAGTGACTTGCGAAATATTTCTTTATTTTTACCAATTCAAATTCAAAATTCTAACTGATCTAAAATCTAACTAAATCCAACTTAATTCTACAAAACAATTAGTACCTACCAAAGAGAATTTCATACTTTTTAAGGGGGTCCGGGACACATCGAAAAAAAATTTTTATTAATTAATTTAGAATTTTGAATTTTTTTTGTACTGATTACCCATCTAACTAATAAACGAAATCACAACATAAAATTTTTCCAAAAGTTTTTAAAAAATTTTAAATTAAATTTTTTGAAAAAAAGAGGAGTCATTTTAAATTGCTAAAATTCAAAATATTATTGATCAATTTTCAAAATTCTTGCAGTAAATTATTCAAAAATTTATAAACTTTAATTCTGATTCAGCAATTTAAAAAATATTAATTTAATAAAAAATAAAAAATATTGAATGAAAATCTTTGAAAATTTTAAGGTACCTTTTTTAAAAACAGTCATATTTTAAAAAGTAAATACTTGTTTCAAATTTGCTGATTCAAAATTAAAGTATAATGTTTGAAAAAGATATATTCCAAATTTCAACCCTTAAACTTTATCTGTTTTTGACTTATAGCAATTTGAATACAGGAAATCTTGAAAAAATGCATCATGGAGAAAAACGCATTTAAAGAGTGTTAGATTTTCCAAACAACGCACCACAAAAATTATTATATCTCTAGTTCTAATTAAGTTAGAAACATGATTTAGACATCATTTTAAGCAGAAAAACACAGAAAATTTCGTAAAATAATAATAAAAAAATTTCGAAAAATTGACGATTTTTATGTCCCGGACCCCCTTAAACCCAAAATTATGTAAAATATATTTATTATTAATATTTTATTTTTCAAAGTTTTTCTCTTTCAGCATGGAATGAACCAGTTCGTCATTAGAAAAACTGACCAGATCTTGATGGACGAGATATATATTGTCATTAAAAAACCATAACCCGAATTTTGTATCGTCCTCATAAAAATTAGGTATAAACCTGAAACCGAGATATCTCGTCATCGAAAAAATTGTTCAGACCTTGATGGACGAGTTACCTCCTCAAAAACACTCGGAGGGTTACCAAGACAGATTACGTATGCAATAAATCCTTCGTTTTCTAGTCCCAATTCATCCCCTTGAATCAGTTATGGTTATTACCCTCTCTAACACAGCCTTGAAAACTCCACCACGACTTCTCTTCCACTAGACATCGAGCACCAAATAATTATTCCGAAGGTATAACCTAATCCTCGTGCTGAAAACTGTGAAATTTCAACAAATCAAATCAGCATTTTAATTACGATATCATAAGTTATTCACAACAATCGAATTTCGAAAAGTGCAATGTCTCCTCAAATTACGGTCGAAACTGCAATTAAAATTCATAGGTAAACTATAATGTACCATCGCACTCGTTATTTATTAATAGGCGTGAAAGTGCTTTCTTGGAAAGCACACTGTAGCTATAGGCTTTATTCTGCATTTGCAGACTTCGATTAGTCTTCAAACACCGAGCGAGAGCTGTTGCTCCAAGTGATTAATACTCCACCTTTATGTTGCGCACATTTAACAGTGGTTCCTTTGGAAGTTTTCTCTATCTCCAAGAGTATAATTAACTATTTAAAGATTTCATTCCATTAACATAGATTCGAGAGCTCAGTCTATCTCTAGGTGAGGAGACTTCCGCCTGTTCGATACACAGGAAACGTATCGTCATTCTCCAATTAATTTAAGATATGGTTAAACTCTAATGAGAATACTTACGCACGTGCGTTAATCGGTCAAATCCAATTGATGCAAGCGTTTCAAAGGTGTCTGAGTACTTGTGGAACAGACGCAATAAACGAGAGAGTGAGAGATTTGATTGAAATTAACCGCTCAGAAATTTAATATAATACGTTATCAGATTTCTCAAATATAATGTAATATTGAAGTGAAGTTTATATGGGAAAGTATTTTGCTTATTTTAGCTAATGCTTTTTATCATATTTTTAAAGGAAAGATATATTTGTAGATACTTCTAGAGCCACGTGGGAGAAAATGTTTCCGCAAATAAAGTTTTACATTATTTCGACTTATCTTTTACAATCTGATCGGTAACTGTGTATAGTAATTATAAAATTAGAATTAAACTAACAGTAGTACTTTTCAAAATGTTTTAATGAGATATTCAATGCTAAAAATAAAAATGTAAAGACAAATTGAAAAGTCAGAGATCTATCCACATAAGAAAACCATAAGGGTAGATCCGAATACATTTTCATTGATCAATCAAGCACATTACAATGTGTTAATAAAATGCAACTGCTTTTTAAGAAATAAGAAATGTGAGTGTTAATATTTTATCGGATTACAATGTGTTAAGAAAATTCAACTGCTTTATAAGAAATAAAAATTCGAGTGTTAATATTTTATCGGATCACTTGTTCTGTTAAGTATAGGTCCGTATAAAAGTTTTACAAAATTCATTTTCTAACTTAGAGTACAACTTCTAAAACGCTCAATCTTTCATAGATCAAATTAAATTTTAAAGTATTGCTTCACTTGTATAGCCCCATCCTTTCATATTAGTTACTTCAAGTTCATTGTCCTTAGAGATTTCCTTACTTTTCACGTACACACTAAGGCTTAAAACACTCCCAAAGATTTTCTCACTGGCTTAGATCTAGACTTCAACTTGGAAAATGTAAAAGAGGAAAGGTAAAAAGGGTTGTTTCGTGGTCGATTATGACAGTGGGAAAATAACCCATAAAGAATGCAGGTGCTAAGTTCATCGTTTATTGCTGAAAACGATACAAATGATAATGAGTTTACGGAAAACCACGGTGATCAGATAACATGCTTTTGCTTATGGCCTGGCTTATTTTTACAAGATATAACACCTTTCAAAATTGATTACCTTTTCTTCCGTTGGTTCACTTTTTTTGCCAGATCCCGGACCCTCGCCAATAACCCGTTGTGATTTCTCCAGTGTTGCGTTAATTAATTGCCAACCTACCTATCATTTAGAACATTTTAACATGCTTCTCTTGGTAGGTTGGGCGTACAGACCCGTCTGATGGTTAAAGTGTTAGCCTCAAGATCGGAAGGTTCCTGGTACGAATTCGAGTTATATTCGTTAACGTATGGTGTAGTAGCTGTGGGTACACCTTAAATCTATCGGAGGCGAAAGTCCTCACGTTGGGTTAGAGTGAAAGTTTGTAGAGTGAGGTGCCAGCTTAGGTGTTGCCTCGTCATCTGACCGTGTCTCGATATTACGTGGCGTTGTCATCGGATCTTTTCCTTAGGGGATTGATCCCAGACCGTCGTCAATAGCCCGTTATGTTGCTCTAGTAGGACGTTAATTAAAATTACCTTACCTATTTGGTAGGGTCTATGTATTTAAGCCTATATTTGGCCAATTAATGCGAAAGCAAAAGCAAATAACACCAAATAAATGGACATAAACACTCAAATAACGTTTTACCAAAACAGAAGAGAGCACTAGACACATGCAACCCATTATGCGACGATAATCCCAAGATATGCACTTCGTACAAAATTACGAGGTGTTGTCCTCGGACCTCCCATCTGACGAATCGGTCGAGGCTTCAAATTTACTCACATTGGCGCGGTGTAGAAGTTTGGAGAATGGAGTACCCAGATCATGTGTTGCCCTCTTCATCTAATCATCTCGTTAATCTCGGCTCAAAATTACGAGGTGTTGTCACTGATCTTTCCCTTCGGGATCTATCCTGGGCTTTTCTCTTCCGCCAATAACCAGTAAAATCAACAACCCAACTTACATCATTGTGTTATGGTTTCTTTAAGTTCCCGGGCGTTGGCTCCATATCAAAGACAGGAACTCCATCCTTAAATGAATTCTTCCCCGAAATGAATTCGATGAGGCAGTTCACAAGATGATGGATTTTTCACCTCCACCAATAGCCCGATGCGTCGCTCCAACACAACGTAAATTCAACAACCCAACTTACATACTTGTGTTATGATTCCTTTCAGTTCCCGGGCGTCGGCTCCATGTCAAAGACAGGAGTTCCATCCTTAAATGAATTCTTCCCCGAAGTGAATTCGATGAGGCAGTTCACAAGATGATGGACTTTTCAACTCCACCAATAGCCCGATGCGTCGCTCCAACACAACGTAAATTCAACAACCCAACTTACATACTTGTGTTATGATTCCTTTCAGTTCCCGGGCGTCGGCTCCATGTCAAAGACAGGAGTTCCATCCTTAAATGAATTCTTCCCCGAAGTGAATTCGATGAGGCAGTTCACAAGATGATGGACTTTTCACCTCCACCAATAGCCCGATGCGTCGCTCCAACACAACGTAAATTCAACAACCCAACTTACATACTTGTGTTATGATTCCTTTCAGTTCCCGGGCGTCGGCTCCATGTCAAAGACAGGAGTTCCATCCTTAAATGAATTCTTCCCCGAAGTGAATTCGATGAGGCAGTTCACAAGATGATGGACTTTTCACCTCCACCAATAGCCCGATGCGTCGCTCCAACACAACGTAAATTCAACAACCCAACTTACATACTTGTGTTATGATTCCTTTCAGTTCCCGGGCGTCGGCTCCATGTCAAAGACAGGAGTTCCATCCTTAAATGAATTCTTCCCCGAAGTGAATTCGATGAGGCAGTTCACAAGATGATGGACTTTTCACCTCCACCAATAGCCCGATGCGTTGCTCCAACACAACGTAAATTCAACAACCCAACTTACATACTTGTGTTATGATTCCTTTCAGTTCCCGGGCGTTGGCTCCATATCAAAGACAGGAGTTCCATCCTTAAATGAATTCTTCCCCGAAATGAATTCGATGAGGCAGTTCACAAGATGATGGACTTTTCACCTCCACCAATAGCCCGATGCGTCGCTCCAACACAACGTAAATTCAACAACCCAACTTACATACTTGTGTTATGATTCCTTTCAGTTCCCGGGCGTTGGCTCCATATCAAAGACAGGAGTTCCATCCTTAAATGAATTCTTCCCCGAAGTGAATTCGATGAGGCAGTTCACAAGATGAAGTAAGGGGCGAGATGAGAGAAGGAAAGTTCTTTGAAAAGTAGTCAGACAAGAATGGTTTCTAGTGGATTACTTTGAGAGAGAGCGAGAGAGAAAAGAAAGCGACTCAAGTAGAATAACGGTTCTGTAAATAAAGAGATTGTAGTGAAAGGAGGCGGATGAAAAAACCACCAAAGCACCGATTTGGAAACCGCGGTCAATACCGTTGAGCTTACGGCTTATTTCTTTTCACTGTCAAAATCGAACACGAAACAGCCCTTTTTTCCTGCCCGCAGTGAAAAACCGTAAATTATAATCCCGAAGGGCAGACCTTTTGTGGTGCATTCATCGGAGGCAATAGTCGGGTTGGAGACCGAAAAAAAGATTTCCCCCTTCTTAATTTATTTAATGGTAATGTTCGGTAAATCAATTTTTATCGAATTAAGTTGCCCCAGCGAAAGAACCTACCGAAGACGTCTGTGAGAAAAAGCGAAAACAAATGAACGGATAGAATTCCAAGTCGGGAAAAAATACCTGCTTTAAAAGGTTGTGCTCAACTTCTGTTCTAAACGGGGACCAGCAAAAAATATACCACCGTGCTTGTTATTAAATAGGAAACTCGAAGAATTAATTTAGAAAATACCTTCGGGGAGTTTGGGGTTAATTACTGTAAACAATGATGTGAGGCACACAGACGAACCATCGATAAGAGTAATTAAGTTAGCATTATTTTTATAGCGGAGAAAAACTGGCTATTTCTAGCTTTTCACGCTACGAATGAAAAGAACTTTCATGCTCCGAAAACTATTGTGGCAGCCTTTGAAAAGCGCGTGCAATTCAATGAATCAAAAACTTGGCCGGCATTATCACCCGTATTATCATACTAAAGACCTCAAATGAAAAAATAACTTCACACTCCCAGCTACCTCCATACGCATTCTGCATTTTGTAGCAGTGTAGAGTTTCTTACGCTCTCTCTCAACATTGCAGTAAAACAAATCTTCAAACCTATTTATTTGTTACATTATACTGTACTATCATGCATCCATTTTGAAATAAAACTTTTTTTTTATTTCTGAAAGAATGGTTATAAAAAGATTCATGCATTTGTTTTGACTGTTGGTCTGAATGAACTGCTACACTGGTCTGAATGAACCTATCAGTTGTCAATGCACGGATTAAGAAGCAACCACTAACCCAAAGATGCACGCATCAGGTGTTTAAAGTATAATCAACTGTATCTCAGTCGAGGAAGTTGCTGAAAGATCACTTCAATACCAGAACCAACAATTACTCTTTGGTGCGTTCATATGAAAACCTAGAAGAAATTTAGTACCACTAGTACCTGAGCAGACATTTAACTCTATAAGTATCACAGGAACAATGTGACAAATTTCTCAAGATAGTCATATCAGTGTCTAATTCTTATGAATGGTTGTGTCAGATGATAAATGACGGGTAGTAACGATGACCTGCCTTGTTGATTTCTTGGAATCATACCGAATTCTGAATGGGATGATAGTAATGCTAATAAAACTTCGCATTTTCCGTTGAGCAAGATTGTAGTCTTCAGGTGGATTTTTTCTTTAATTAATGTCGAGTACTGAAGAAACACAATGGGCTATTGGTGACAGTCCTGCACCAAACCCGAAGGGATAGATTCGAATACAACCCCACGTAATTTTGAACCATGATCAATCAGATGACGAGGTCACGTCTGATCAGCTACCCTACTCTCCAAACTTCCACACCATTCCAATGTGAAAACATTTGAGATCATGACAGATTTATCGGGCACCAGAAAACCTTTGTATTAGACGGTCTTTGTTGGATTCGAATTTGCAACACTCCGGTTATAAATATGTTACTCTTCCAAACGGGATACTGCAACCTTTGTAGTTTTGAGAGGCTCTACAAATGTCTAAGAGTAATAAATATGCTATAACGTCATGGAAGCTGATGTTTACTCCCAAGATAGCTTCAGTTAATTTAAAATAAATTGTTGTAGATATCAGTTTATCCCTCTTAAATTTTTTGTCTCATCCAAAGAACTTCTGACGGTTAGTTTGTACCAGACGCAGTTATTCTCAAATGCAATTTTAAGTTAGCAGAAGTACTGAAATCATGTAGACATAACATCAGAATGGATAAAACTTTGTTTTACTGTAACATATTTACAATTCCTGAAATTAGCTTTTTTAAATCCACAAGAATTTAACGTAATTCCACAAAGGGCGTCTGAAGCCTGCGAGACAGAAAGCTAGAATGAATCTAAAACTCAAAACGAATGTTCCTTCTTTTTGTTCTTAATTGTTGCATAAGTTCGTAGTCACAAGAACTTTTGAAGCTCCGATTGGAACGTCAGAACACAAAGAATAGTTGCAATTGGTGATCAATTTGGAGGCCATTCCAAATAATCAAGCATCAGAATTGGATGTTTTTACTTTGTTGTTTTGATGATGATGTTTTTACTTTGAAGGTTATGAGCGGTTACCTGGATGTAGTTTTCCCTCTACAAACTTCTAGAGATGAAATATTGAAAAATAAAAAGCAGCAACAAAAATTTTATTCAACGAGAAATGAAGATCAAAACTCAAAGTGAAATGTTTTTACAAACTCATTGTAAAAATATGAATCTAAAGACTTCTTTCTCTCTCTCTCTCTCTCTCTCTCTCTCTCTCTCTCTCTCTCTCTCTTATAGCCCAAGGAATTTTGCAAGCAATCTGCCCAAAGCAATTTTTAATTCCACATGATTCCAATTAGTCGTACTATCGGGAAATAAGCTTTAGAATTGAAAATTCTTGCAATTTTTATTACATGACCCCCTTTACCTTAGAGCAACACACGCGCAAATTTGAAACAGGAAAATGCTTATGTAATATCTACCTGTGCTACAATGTAACGGAGTGGACGAACAGAGATTTTTATTTCTACTTTTCCTCCATAAATATGGAAACTAGTTATTTCAAATGCTTGTATTTCAGATTTTTTTATGCTTTTTAAATGCATTCAGATCAACAAACCGAAGAAAATAAATTATACTTAGGTAAATTTCGAGCCATTTCGTGTGCAACGGAACGGGACACACAAAATGGCGAATATTTGAAAAAAATGTAAAGAAAGCTTAATTTCTGGGAAATGGATTGAATGAAAATTTAATCTTTATAGAATATAGAAATAAATTAACTGAACTCTCAGACATAATGTCATAAGTTGTACAAATGCTTTTATTAGAATCAAATAAGTACGTGACAGAACGGAACATTATTTAAAAGATTAATATATAATCACCATTTTTCATCTATAAAAAATTTTAGAGCTGATATAACCGTAAGTTAAGACTTTAAAAGAGGAAAAAAAATTGGACTCCCTTGAATTTCACATATTTAATTCATGGAATTGAACATTCTAGTGAAACGGAACTGAAAATTTTATATTTCTACGAATCAAGTCTTTAAAAAGGGAATTTTAAGCATTTACACAACAGTTACTGCTAAAAAGTTTAAAATAATTTTTACAACCGTACTGTCAAAATGACTAGTTTGAGAAGAAGTTAAAATCACTACTCTTATGTCTTTATAATAGAACATGTTGCCATTTTTATTTAAGAGCCATGCTACGAGCTGTACAAAGTGTTTCCAAATATAATCTTAAAAATTTCATCAACCTATGTCATCTTTGCTACAACGAATCCTGAAATTGTGATAACATTAACACAATTTGAAAAGTAGAGTATAAATGTTTACATGAAAAATCTCACCTACATAATTTGATTGCATTATTTCAACTTCAGATGCGTCACCATGCTTTTTAGGCACTGTACATCAAATATGTGCGTCAGCATTAAACATTTCAAATACAGCTCAGTTTTATCATGAAATAAAGCATAATAATCATGACACGTGTTTCATAAAACAAAACTATTTTAAACACTGTACGCGACAGCATAAAACCATTTAAAAAACCATATATATATATATATATATATATATATATATCGGTTTATATAAACAGGATCCTATTTCTAAATCACATTCAGATTCTTTTTTAATTTTATCTTTATACAGGCCTACACTTAAAAGTTTACTTAAAAATAATTTTGCTATATAATAATTTTGCTACAATTTTTCCTACTTAATAAAGTTATTTAAAGAACATATATTTTCTTCTTCATACATTTGTGTTTAGCTTAAAAGTATCGTATAAAAGTGAAAGAAATGAGATTTATGAAACTTTAATGTCGTGCCTCTTTGTAAAGCCGTGGTCATATAGGAATTGCAAGTTGTAGAGGGACATGCGCAGACCAATCAGAGCGTTTTCACCACTCGTATCGGCACTTCTGATTGGTCTGTGAGTCTCACTTTGCACCTTGCGCTTTTTATTTGATCATGGATTAACAATGTAATCAATGAATCACATTTCGTTTTCAATATATTGACTTGATTAGAAATTGTAATCCAAAGGTGTCGAGATAGTCAGCATAATGTTTTATTGCATAAATACTTAACTAATATGCGTTTATTTATACCAATATTTCACAACTGAGTTTTCAGGCGCAACATGGCCAGCTAAATATTTCTAATACATTGACTTAACTTATAAATTTGTTTGCTATACGCTCTAATTGCTAAATGTTTGGTTTATATGTCAGTTCTTCTTATCTTCATAGAAAATTTTTAAGTTACTGCATCACGTATCGGCTAACTTTAACCAGGTTCACTTATTAATTTCATTAAAAATATAACTCCATCGCCTGAAATAAAATCATTCAATTTACAATTCTTAGGACATTTTACAGTAGTAATGTACCAGGTAATCTAATGCGGAAAACAACAGCAATTGTTTTCCTTTCATACATTTAACACAGTATTGAAATATTTTAACTTAATAAATATGGAATTAAGTTACAACTATTATAAACTATGATCTTAGTTTTTAATATACAAAACAAAAACAATTAAATGCACACATGAGCCATTGCCTATTCAAAAAGCTTTCAGAGCAAAAACATAAAGATTAAATAATTATTCTTGTTAACAGAAAATTCTATTGAAAAAAAAACTTTGTACATCGCTCTAGTTGGTAAGAATGATAGTAAATTATTCGTGCTTTACAATAATAAGATTCAAAGCTTTAGGTGCTTCCATTTATAAATCTGAAACAATAATTAGCTTTGATTTTTTTTTCACATACAATTCCTTAAACATTTTCAAAAGAGAAACATCTCCCCGTACGCAAAAAAAAACACAACATGGTCAAAATTTTTCCAAAGTTTGTTAAGAATCGTAGTGAGAAATGCCACCGTTTCATCATTCCTTTCTTTACTTTTTCTTTCCACTTTTTTCTTATCCTTCCTCAGAGTTTTTATCGATTTCCCCTCAGCAATAAAAACTTGAACCCAGCATAATAACGCATCCGTCCCCTCCCTCTTTTAAATGAAAGTTAAATTTTACTCAGAGAAAAATTTCTCTCGCAGAAAAATAAATTTAATTCCGATTCTTGAGGGGAAATAAGGTAACGCTAAAGCGTTAATGACCATCAATAAAAAGCCCGAATGAGTGTAACACGAATTTCTCCCAAACTCTTCCGCATCCAAAGGCAATGATTTATTACGACACGCAGCACGTCTCCATTTGGTATCTTAGATTTTTCTATCCATTTGGAAAATACTTTGTTATTATTGTTGGATCCATTCCGTAGTCTCCGGAATCTCCGAAAATAAAATAAAGAAAGCAAAAAGATTGAAAAATAGAAAATGGAATACTTAGATCGGCATAAATATAAAAAAATAAATTCCCGTTGCTTTTGAATGTCTTCGTATTTACGTTACATCCTCATTTACGTAATGGTGCATGTTGAAAATTACGGGGAATTTGTCATTTTTGATTGCAGGGCAGACTGACATAAAGAGGCATCTCATTTCTTTGGAAGCAAACTAGATTTTTCCCCTCGGAAGTGAGTGATTCCACCTAACTATTGGTCCCTTCGATGTATTCCCAATAGATTCGGAGCCAGGGAAGCGATTATTATGCCTTAGATGCCCCTCGTTTTATTATTGTCATTACACGGTCGTTCTCAAGACAATCGCTTCTCTTTCTTTTCTTTCTCCTTCAAAATACAAATCCGATAATACATTCTCAACTCTTTTATCATAATTCAGTCCCCCTTTCTTGCACAATGCTCCAATGCTTGCTCCGTTCACGGAAGATAAACTAGACAGTCAGGTCTTGCAGCCCTGCTTGGATATGTGTCACGCGCTCGTCTTCGCTGGAAGCGTTTGCGAAGCTTTTATTGAACAGAACGATGGTGCGTTTCAAAACGGATTTTTTAAATTGAGCTCAGGAGGCGCTGTTTTTGAAAATTCAACAGTTATGGATTTGACAGAGGGACGAGGTTTTTTTCTTCGATGCTCTGTTGGCAGCAGCTTAAATAAATTACTGAATTTGTTAGAAACTGTTTTTCTTTAACATATGAAAAACGTTTTTTTAGCATTTTTCAAACATTTTTTTAACATTTTCAAACAGTTTTAACATTTTCAAACATTTTTTAACATTTTTCAAACATTTTTTGCCCATTTTCTTAAACATTTTTAACGTTTTAAAAACATTTTTCAAACATTTTAAACATTTTTAAACACTTTTTAACCTTTTCATCTTATTCTTTAAAACTAATAAAATCTAAATGCTTTTTCATCGAATGCTAGAAGTTTTTGCGAAGCTTTTATTGGACAAAATGTTACGGTGTGTTTCATAAATCTTTTTTAATTGAGCTCGTGAGGGCATTCATTGTTTTTGAAAATTCAAGCTATGGATTTGACGTTGCATGGTTTTACTCGATGATTTGTTGGCATTTAGCAGCAGCTTAAACAAACTTATGAATTGGTCAATCTGTACTTAATTCATTAGCTAAATTTTATTTGACTTTTCAGAAGGAAATTAATCATACTTAAAACAGCAAAATAGGATTTTCTTAGATATGGTATGATAGCATAAAGGAATTTTGTGTTTGCTTTGGAAAACCTATTTTGAAGTATTATTAAATGTTAGAATAACTTACAACTTCTAAAATAATTTACCAACCCTTCGGTCTAAGGATTAGGGTGCTGTCATCTGGATTAAAAGGTTCCTGGTTTGAATCCAGGTAATGCATAGATGTCTGAAATGAATGTGTGACCTGTATATAAACGAGTTGTGCCTAGACTATGTGAAATGCAACGCTAAACCACTCTCTTGGTGCACCAGTGATACGAAAGGTTATTCACCTATCCACCCTTGCAGTATCATAATGAGTTATGTTCAATTTGTCAAGCATGAGGTAAGTAAGAAGATAATTAACATAGCACTGGAGAAAGACGAAGGTCTACTGGTGGTGGTAAGGGATCAATCCTCAACGTAAAGATTCGAGGACACCACCACGTGATTTTGAACCTCCGTCGGATGACGCCTGAGCTGGCATATTACTCTTCAAACTTCCGTACCACGCCAACGTGAGGACATTTGATGCCATTTAACATGAACCAGCTTCTTTGGTACATGACGATCGATTCAAACTCACAGCCATCCTGTTGATATTCCGTTACACATCCAATCGGCCTACTGTGGTCCTTTTAGAAATAAAAATGGGATAAATTACGCATGAGACTGAAATATCTAAGCTAATGCAAATAATGATCTAACAGACATCCATACAACATGGTGAGGTGAACCTGGGAAAGGTCCCTCTTGCAAAAATTTCCACTCAATAACAAAATGTGTCAACTCGTTAAGGGGAGCCCTTTCATCAAATATTCACCACCCTTAGGAATCAACTTCATAAAACACCGGACTCCGCTCTCTCCGTGATTTCGTTTCAACACCAGAGCTTTGGCTAACCAAATCAATCTCGGCACGGTTTACTCAGCAGCGAATATAAGATTTCCCCGCAAACCCAAACGAAAGAATATAGATCTCCCACTATCGGAATACTAAGTAACAGAGTGTGGGGCTTTAAAGGGTGTGTTACTTATCATTCGGAGTGGAAATCTCCCAGTTGAAAAGAAACAAGGCAAGAGCAAAATCTTCGCATAATGGATCTACGTGATAAGAATGTGCCATCCCCCTACTTGTAATTGCAGTTTGTAATCCGATAATGACCCGAGCCGAGCAGAGGCTTTTAAGCAGCGGGGTACTCGAGAAGGGTGAGTGGCATTAGTCGGGGTCTCCATCTCTACTGGTTATGGACATGCAGACGGAATAACACGCTCCGTAAACAGCAGAGAGGAATCGGGGAAGAGTAATTACCTATGCAATCTCCGAACCTTAATGCTGTTTTAAAAGCAGTCACGCGGAAGCTGAACGCAAGCAAAATTTACATACATTTTAACCTAAATAAACTCGAATCGAGGTTTCATCTACTGCGAGCGGCATTAAGACTCCGGGAACGCCTAATTAAGAAATTAATTCGAGAAAAGCATTTCCTTATACCTTCTTTCCATCTATCTTTGGATGATTGCAGAAAAGGCTTTTGCTATTGATCCCCGTAAACGTTTCCCTTTTTGTACCCGGGCTTCGCATTCATTTGGGTGGAAATATAAATGCCTTTCTTTCGAGGGAGCCGAAGGCACCAACTTGGGGAAAAAATTATTAGGAAAGATTCCGTTGATTCCATATGCCATATATGTTTTGGGGATAATTCGTTTTATTTGTACCGATAGTATTTGTCTATTTGGTTTATTTATCACTCATGTTTGAGGATGCAGGAACCTAGCTATAAAATTATTAGGGGACCAAGGATATCCGATCCCAAGCAGTTGGCGTCCATGTCACCTGATGTACCTAAATTAGCAACGAGACCTAATCAGTGGTTATGCCAATTTGGCACACTTTGCTTTGGGGGACGGACAACAACTATAAAAGTATTGGGGGACCAAGGGGATTGGACCCTAAGAGTTAGCGTCCATGTCACCTGATGTAACTAACTTAGCAACGCTACCTAAACAGTGGTTATGCATATTTGGCACACTTTGCTTAGGGGGACGGACTACAACTATAAAAGTATTGGAGGACCTGGGGGATTGGACCCTAAGGAGTTGGCGTCCATGGCGTCCATGACGTCCTTGTCTCCAACAGCGGCCATGCTTGAGGTTGCATGCCTTGTGTTTGGTGTGACTTGACCAAACAACGCTCTTACTCGATAATAAACCAAACTATAACAGCCATATGACTTAATGTGTGAGATTTAGTAGTTGGTACATACTTTTTTTTAACTAAATATATTCTATCCAAATTAGTAGTATTTATCCTTAGTTTTAAGGAGATTGATCTCAGCTGTAAAAACATTGTGGGAGGGCAATCTAGTATCCTTTACCAATACCGACCTTACTTGACGTTATGTGTCTAGTGTTTGTAACACTTTGCTTAGGAGGACGGACTGCAACTATAAAAGTATTGGAGGACCTGGGGGATTAGACCCTAAGGAGTTGGCTTCCATGACACCTGATGTACCAAACGTAACTACGCGACCTAATCAGTGACCCTGCATGTTTGGCACACTTTGCTTTGGAGGACAGACTACAATAAAAAATATATTGGGGGACCAAGTAGTTTATATCTCTAAATAGTTCCCTTGTCTCCAACAGTGGCCATGCTTGAGGTTGCATGCCTTGTGTTTGGTGTGACTTGGCCAAACAACGCTCTTGCTTGATAAGAAACGAACCTATAACAGCCATGTAACTAAATGTGTGAGATTTAGTAGTTGGTACATACTTTTTTTAACTAAATATATTCTATCCAAATTAGTAGTATTTATCCCTAGTTTTAAAGAGATTGATCCCAGCTGTAAAAACATTGTGGAAGGGCAATCTAGAGTGAGTTCAAGTAATGCTATACATACTTATCTAAATATATTACATGGATATTAGTAATATTATCACATTTTTGGGGAGTGGTTTCCAAATATAAAAATATTGGAGCAAGGGATACTACATTCATATCAACTTCTGAAATCAGATTATTTTAAGAATTAACACTTACAATTTGATGATAGAGATTTCTGATATTATATTATTTAAATCAATATACTTGAACTGGAGTTCGACAGTTTGAAAGTGTCATTCCTGTTTGACAAAAATATATATGCGCCAGTAAATTTGCTGGATAATAAACCAATGGTCCTTTCTAAACCAGAAGTTGATCCCAAAATTTTCCCAATTCAGTGGATGAAGTGAGTTACTACGTCAAAGGAAAAAGTGACTTTCACCCTTCTTAGTTTCGGTTGTTGATCGAAGTAATTGTTATTCGAGTCGTTGGAGTACTAGTCAAAATCGCAACTCTGGCAGTTTTTCTCTTAGTGATTCAGATAAAACAGTGTGGCTAGTTCGTTGCTGGGAACGGTTCAGTCACGCGAAAAGAGATTGCAGCTGAGAAGAAAAAGATTCCTAGGTTGTCAGGCTCTAGGGAAGTCTAAGTATCTTAGAAAAGTAAATTTGAGAGAATATCTTGAGTTTGACTAGCCGTAGGGCAATCTATCTATAACGGATACAGTAAAGCTTTATAAACACTTATACATGCACAAACTAAACATTTATCGAATGCAGAAATATGATCATGCCATTTAGTTGGAAAGCAAAATTAAATATATTAAATGTTAGAAGCTAAATTAAAAAGTTCTTAGTTAAACTCAGCTCCAGGGGTCCCATCTCCCTAATGTTAAAATGGTCACATTTTACGGAACATTTTATCAGAATCTCTTATAAGTATTGATTTTAATTTATTTATACAGGTTATGAAGACACTTTTAAATACTTTAACACGGGAAGTTTTTAAAAAAAACTTAAAATTTGAAGTTTTGAGATTTTTTTTTCCTTTAACAAATTTTTTTAAATGACCAATTTTCATCGTTTTTAGCAATCGAAGTGAACTTTTTTTAGCAGATAGATACAAATGGTTGTGTTAAAAGAAGTTATAGGGTATGTTACTCTTGTAAACCATTTTTTTTTCATATTCGCTTAAATAGACTTTGAAAAAATGTTCCTTTTATGGAAAAAAGTACACATTTTGAGATATTGAAGTATAAAGCATAAAACTGACCTTACTTCAGATACGTACAGGTATATTTTTCAAACAATTATTTAAAATACTTCTACGTAACGTATCTCCATAAATAATATATCATTTTAAACAGAATAACATTTATGTATTAACATTTATTTAAATTTATTATAAAAAAAAAAATTGTGAAAAAATTTTGTACACTGGTACCCTTAATATAGTATTCATGAATCAGACTGTAATAATTTAATATTTATAACATTAAAAAAATAAAAACTTTGAGTTTGTTTTAAAATATTTTACCACATACTAGGCATAGCCCGCTGTGTTGCTCCAGCACCAATATATATTCAACTACCAAACAACCAATTACCACATATCTGGTTACGATACAAAGCCTATATAGTTGTCACATAGGTAAACCATATTAAACAACTCACCCTATAAGTATAAAATACCTACTTTATCCCTTACAACAGAAAACCACCTACCTGGTTTAAGAAGCCATATTTATAGCTAAACTGCGCCAAATAACATCTTATAAATGGACACACACAGAAGGAAAGATTTGCTAACACAGACGAGGGAGATATACCCAAAGTTAAGCAACCCAAACCTTAAGGAACAAACGTTTTCCCCATCTAGTATTTTAAAAGTTAGAAAAGATATACATTTGGCAGAAAATTGTAACTGCTTAACTAGAAAAACAATTGCTTCAATGAGAATTATCTATCCCCAAACCCTTTTCTATAATTAATTCATTGATTTTTATAAAGCCATACATACTACTATGCGCCTGAAATGTCATAAATGTGAAATAAGAAATCGTTTTCCAGATTCTCAAGTGTAAAATTAACTGAATGGATATGGGCTTATTCAAAATTTAAAAAACCCGGCAAGATGCTCAAATGTAACTCTTAGTTATGTAATACAAAAGGGGCTTATGTTATTAGTTCAAAAGGTGATTGTTAGTTTTAAGTCTTGTCTAAGGGAATCACCTGTTACAAAACCTGAAGATCGCTTTTTGGTCCCGTTAGTGCAAATATATAATTTTCTTCAACTTGGAGAGTGTGACGGTTCTTCCTTAGGCTGATTTCCTAATCCTCTGCCTTGTCGTCCTCCAAACAGTAACACTAGTCCATGAGCATATTTCACTTATTTATTTACAAATTTCTTGACTATAGTATTTACAGGTATAATACATGGTCGGGAATAATACCCTTCGATCTCCAGCGCAAAACAACGCGTCCTGCTTCCTCGCTGGTCTTCGTGCAAGTCCCTTCTCCTTTCAATCCTCCCCAAACGGGTTCCTTTTCCAAAAACCCGAGGGGGACCCCCGTGGAGTTCGATTCTATGTCCATCGACCCGTCCCAAACCCGGTGAGGTTACGGGGAACTTCACAGAGAGCAACTATTAAGTATTCTTTCTCTTGAATGTTGAAGTGCTTACATCACGTTTTATGATCTCTCCAGATTATGAAGCAATATGAGTTAGACAGTCAAATGTACCTAGACTAATTAATGAAAAAATACCGAGTATCACTGTTGTCTGTTCCATGTTTTGTTTAAACGAGTGAATGTCCTAGAATGTAAATCCTCCTCATTTCAGAAACAGGCATGTGTTTTTTTTTTCTGTTGGATTATAATAGATACCATAGGTGGAGACTGTCATGCAAGATGGTGGAGACAAGAAAATGTGTTCTTTACACAAGGAATCCAGTCCGAATCTTGTTTAAATGAGTGATGGTCCTGTATATTTCCAACAAAACGGTCCAATCCAATCCAGTAGCAGAAATACAAATATGTTTCTACAATTGAGAAGAGAGATTCAAATGCCAGAATTCCTCACTTGTTAAACAAGACACCTCGGCTAATTGAGCAAGAGAACGCACTACATGAAACAAATAACAAAGAAACTATTTATTTCAGGAGTGAGTCTATGTACAGTCACAAAAAAATAAAAAAACACCTCCTTTATTTAGAGCACTATTCATACTTGAGCAAATTCAAAAGTATTACATAAGAGGAAGACTTCATATAAAATTTTGCACAAACATCAAAATTTCTAATAGAAACACCATGCTTTGATGCCATAATCAGATTTTGCATCGTTAAATTAGTCAAAATATGAAAATTTTATGGCGTTACTACCTTTTTATCCCAATATATTCAATTCCAAAGTTTGTGTAAATTTCAGGGATCGTCTCGAAATAGAAAGTTGGTATTTGTAGATCAAGATTAACTGTAGTTATTACTCCCGAATTTCAAATTTGAACACTATTTTAAAAGTATTTTTCAGCGATTCGACAGTTAGTATATTTATTACGCAAGTGCAAATGATTTGAGAATTACATTATTATACATATTTACTATGCAAATGAAAACGATCTAAAAACTACAATATTATCCGAGGTTTGTCAAATGTCTTTTAAACTTTTGGTTGGCCCCTAAAATCGCAATAATGAGGAATGTTTAATAAAGCGCAAAAACTAATAATCGGAATGAGCTGAAATTTTGTATGGCCATACTAAAAGTCCTTCTGAATCGATTCCCTTCAAAATATTATAAGGCTCTAATTCACATAATTTTTCAAACATTAATTTAATATTTAATATTACATACAAAAAAGCTGTTTTTAAAATAAAATAATAAGGGGATTTTGTTTCCACTGTTAACAGTAACATGGTACAAAATATCAGTGCTATAGAAATATTATTTAGCAAGAAATGATAAAAGTGTAAGAAACTGATTTAACATTAGAAGTTTCAATATTTCTGTACTCATAAGTGCAAAACGATGAAACCTAATGATATGAAATTTGGAATACAAAGTTAAATTTTGAAATAGATTCGACATTTTTGTGTCGAAATAGGAGGTTTCTATTGGAAACTATAAAGTTTGTTGATCAATTTAATATGAACACGGCCCCTTATGCAAATTTTATGAACTTTAATTAATAGAAGACCTTTGTTCCTGTCTAACGACTTCTTTGAATTTTTTTTTAATTGGTCGAATGAAGAGGGTTGGCTTGGTGATTTTTTTTCCCGTGGCAATATTTGACAGATCAATCCAAATCCAATCATAATCAGAAGAGACAGTAGAAAATGATACACAAGCACCCCAACATTCTTGAAAGGTGCACTACTTATAGAAGAAGCAATATCATCGTTTGGAGAGGAATATTAGAGCGTTAGAATAGTACTTAGTATAGCATTGTTGTTGTTGTGTAGTGCGGGCCATATATGTCCCTATTGGGGGTGCCATTGCCCCGGACTTCTTCATACATGACACATCCGTTTTACAGGAAGGTCCCTTTCACACATCCATTCACTCACACATATCGTAATTTAGATCCCAATCAGAGGCCGATAACCCCCTGATCAGGAACCCCCAGAGGTATTGATTTGGTATGGGCACATGGGGGACTTTGTGACCACGACCTATTTAACGTGCTCCAGCCACCATTAGCGAACACGACGGTCTTTAGCCAGGTCCAAGCGCCGATCTCGCAACCATCAGAATTGCAGGCTCCGCTGATGACAGAACCCACAACCCTTCCGATGCGAGCCCGACGCTCTACTGACTGAGCCACCGCGGCTTCCTTTTGTATAGCTTTCTTTTATGGAATAATTGTAGTCACATCGAGCAGTTGTAGTAAGTCTATGTCTTGTAAACCAGGGCATTCAGCGAATGAACTAACCAGTACGTTTGCCGAATCTCAATCCTATTGTGTACGTTCAATCTCATTTAGTACCTAAGAAGCAAGCATGTCCCGATCCCACACTCAAACCAAGCACTACACTTAAGTTCTAAAACTTATAAAATATTAAAAGCAGCTCTGTAGTTTAAAATTCAATATTATGACAAAATGCAACCCTATATAAACTGTTTAAGTGTCAATGCACTAAAAGTTAATTAAATGAAATATGTCATATTTAAGGATGTTATAAAAGTGTAACGATATATTAGAGGAATCATAGATACTAATGCATGCCCCCAAAAGTAAATTAATATCCCCTAAGCCTCAATATCATGGTTAGTATGTACTGCTGAGAAACACCATAAAATTAGGTTCGACCATTTAACTAATCTTAGTTCAATATCCATGCATTAAGGTTTAATAAAAATTACGTGTACTCAAAACTGATGCTAAGAAAATGTTACTAGTCGAATTACTGTTGTGAAAATACTGCCTTTTTACGTTTTTAAATTTAATTTGATTCCTAACAGGAAATTCTTTTAATTTATTTTCTATTAAGCTACTTTTGAACTTTCAATTTGTCTCATTTTTCATACCTGCGGGTTCTATACTATAATTAACAAACATTAAATATGAAGTAATTGCTTGTATAATAAAAATTTGCTTAGCATGTATCAAATAGTCCGTTGCGTTTCTCTAATGCGACGTAAATTCAACTAACTATCCTTAATATATTTCAACGTGATAATTGGTATCGCTAATTTATCTACACTTACTCTCTCTATGCTGTATATGTACTTTTAAAAATTATCCCATTAATTTAACTACCTGTTTTTCCTAACACTTCACCCTCATTTTGCCATTTCTTATATCTTTGTTTCCACCTTAATTGCAGTAGGAGTTTTTTTTTTCTATGAAAACAGCAACTGTTTGAAAGAGTTTCAGAAACCGATGAAAAAGTCAACACGGTGGGGTAGACCTGAGCGCAATTATTACAAGGCAGTTATATTCTATAATAAAATGTGATAAATAAACGCTTATTAAAGAACATAACTCAGCTAAATTACATCAGTAGAATCCTAATGATAATTAAAAACTGTGGAAGTAGCAAGCACTTTAAGGAGAGGAACGCATTTGTATAGCAATAAAACCCAAATTTCTAATAAAAAAGACCACGTTGTAAGAGGAAAAAACCTACTGCCTGAAGTCTCTTTGCGTAAGAAAGCAGATTAAATAAAAATTAATTAACGCGTAGAACAACTGACGTCTTTTTTACGCATTCTGAGCGAGAAAAATTGCGTTAATCTTTAATTAAATATAGTTTATGACGGCGTAAACAATGCTGGGTAGGCTTTTCACGCTAGATTTGAATAGCTACGCCTGGAAAGAAAATTGCTTTTTAAGAACAATGGCCGCAAAAACATAAAGAAAGAATCACCACTTCATAAAAAACGGAGCCCCGAACTCAATACTACACGTCCAAAACTACACCGCTCTACGGTGAGAGGGGTTTGATATTTACATTGTGTGGCTTACCAACTTCCATTGAAAATGATCAGCTATGTAAACACCTATGAGAAACCCAAAAAAATTGGAACAGTTTCCCTTTTAATTTTGTTTGAAAGGGTAAAGGTGTTTTTGTGGGAAAAGAAGCTTTGTAAAACTTTATACCTATGTAACTTTCAAAAATGAAAAGATATTTTTGTGGGAATATCTGTCTACACACATCATTCATTTTTTTTAATTTGCACATATGTTCGAATAAATATTTGGTAGTATGTGAAATTTGTAAAAAAATAAATTTTTTTTTAAAGATCATGTGTGATTTGATTTTCGAGAAAAATTTCTAAAACAAACTAGATTCTTTCTGATTGGTTTTTCTTTGCATTTCAATTCTGAAGTAAATGTGTGAAAATGATTTAATATATTAGAAATATGTACAAGTTACCTGGAACATTTAGACGCGTTCATTATAAAATTTATAGCAATTGTATCCTTCACAATATATTATCGAATTCCTAACACAAAACTGATGGACATTAGTATGAAATACAAAAAAATTAACTATATTAGTACTTTTGTTTCAAGTTTATTTTACTCTTATTTGACATTTAATAACATATTATCCACTGCGTGGCCAGCACAGAATTGCCCGTGACAGTTCTTTTACAGGGTTCAGGAGGGACCACTGCTCGCTAACCCCCTGCGATTGCTATGAATTCCCATTTGGTTTGCTTCACAAACCAACAACACGGGCAACGCAAATCCAATCGCCACTGCTCTCTAACGCTCGCCATTCCCGTTGATTGCTACTCATTGCCATTTAATTGCGAACAGATCCAATAGAAGTGACGTCACAATCTCTTGCAAAAAATATCAAAGATACTCAATTGAAAAGTTATTTCTTAAAAGAAAATCAAATGCATTAGGTATCCATCTAATGTAAAATTTTCTGTGGGTTTCAAATCCAATGAAATTTCATTCTATCTTTAAAGATCAGTGAGATAGAAAAAAAAGCACTGAAGAAGATAAAAGTCGTTACGTTATTGTCTAATGCACTCATATTCGTATTGCAAAAATAAAAAAGTTGCAATTTAAAAAGCAGGAAATGGAATCTGTGATCTCTAGATAGCAAAGGTCAAATTCGTATGGGAAAAATAAAAAAGTTATTTACATACGAGGGCTGTAAATAAAGTGATGGCAACATATCTGGAAAACATTTTTTAACGAACATACTAGCACAATTACATTACATTCCTTCAAAATAATCACCAGCAAAGTCTTGTTCATTTTGCCAGATATCAGGAAGCCGTAAGATACCGTTGGCAAGATGTTTTATGTTGTTTGATGTCAGCGGCGGAGCGCCCTACTGCTCGGATCGCAGACAGCACGTCAGGAAATCGGATGCTTCGAAGGAGTTCTTTCAACGTAGGAAAAAAGTCGTAGTAACAAGGACTCATGTCAGGCGAGTGCGGAGGGTGTTCCAACACCTTCTAAGACCACCGTCGCAAAAGATCATTTACAGCTTGTACAACATGACAACGAGCATTGTCATTGCGGTATCTGTCGAGGTGGATACCAGCCAGTGCATACCGGTGCCATTTCTGTACGTCCATGAGTCGATGTGGAACACAGCGGGAAGCAATTTTCCTCACGTTAACACCTTTCTTCAGTATGTGCCACACCGTTTGATGACTGAGCCCAACTTCAACGGATAATGCCCGGACTGTCCATCGACGGTCTATGGAAAGGAGACCACTCACGATGTCAACGTGATGTTCATGAATGGACGGCCGACCTGGGCGGTGCAAATCCGCAGTCTCAGTCCAATCTGCACTAAACGCTTTGACCCATCGTGCAACCGTCCTATACGGTAACGTATTCTCGCCACAGGCCCAACTTTAACGGATAATGCCCGGACTGTCCATCGACGGTCTATGGAAAGGAGACCATTCACATGTCAACGTGATGTTCATGAATGGATGGCCGACCTGGGCAGTGCAAATCCGCAGTCTCAGTCCAATCTGCACTAAACGCTTTGACCCATCGTGCAACCGTCCTATACGCTAACGTATTCTCGCCACAGGCCCAACTTTAACGGATAATGCCCGGACTGTCCATCGACGGTCTATGGAAAGGAGACCACTCACGATGTCAACGTGATGTTCATGAATGGATGGTGCAACCGTCCTATACGGTAACGTATTCTCGCCACATTCCCAACTTCAACGGATAATGCCCGGACTGTCCATCGACGGTCTATGGAAAGGAGACCACTCACGATGTCAACGTGATGTTCATGAATGGATGGCCGACCTGGGCGGTGCAAATCCGCACTCTCTGTCCAATCTGCACTAAACGCTTTGACCCATCTTGCAACCGTCCTATACGGTAACATATTCTTGCCACAGGCTTCCGATAATCCTTGATATCATTGCGATGCATTTTTGCCACGGGCAACCTCGATTTTAATCCACGACCGCTGATCACTTTTCGTAAACATGATTTAGAGCGGTAAAAACGAAACTCTCAACTTCAACGCCACGCAGCAACTACCCCTTCTACTGGATCGACGGTTTTACGTACTCTACACATCGACAACAGTGTCACCTCAATACTCCGATATCATGTTTACGTATGCCCGATGTTCTGCGACTTTCTGGGCTATGTTGCCACTACTTTATTTACAACCCTCGTATTTAAAGAAAATAAGATTTTTAGGTTATCAATCTAATGTAAAATTTTCCACAGATTTCAAATTGTTTGAAATTTTTACTCTATCTTTAACGATCTGGGAGATAGAAAAAAGAGAGAATAACACAACTCCTGCTAAAACTTTATTTGTTCCGCTGAAATCGTTGCTCGGAAAAATGAAACGGAAACGGAAAAAATAAATCTAAAAGTGTTCTAGAATGAACTGCCATTCAAAGGAAAACAATAATAATTAAATTCCAATGAATTAATTTGAAAATGTTCTAGAGTAAATTTTAAAATTCGCGCGAGATAGAAAAATCGCAAAAAATTCGGACTACCTGTGTGCTAAATCTCATTATTGTAAGTGTCATAGATTCGTCAGGATACCACCCAGAGACGACACAGAAATGACACACACACAAACACTCCCTTTTATAATAGTAGCGACTTACTTGCAATTGTAATCCATTCAAATGCAGAGTATTTTTTATATTAGATAGTACAAATGTAAGTTTTGAAATTATAGAAATATTATTTGATTTGAAAGCGTTAATACGGAATTCTAGACGCTAATGCCCCCTATATAATTCGGCAAGTTATGCTGGGGTTTTTCGTTTGTTTGATAGCAGGGTACATAAATTTGAATTAGAAGTGTTTGATCTGTTTGATTGAGGTTAGTAATGATTTAATGATGAGTAAAACATGTGATATTTAAAAAACTAAAACGATTGAATTAGCATGAATTCCAATGATGTATTTAATAGAATACTTGAGGGTAAAGTAGAAAAAACAAACAAAGTTCATTCGCCACCCACATTAAAAGGTTTTATTCGCTTTTCTGACTCACTCGCCATGCCCATCTTTAAAATCAAAATTTTCTCTCCAATCATACAGGAGCTTTTATAATCTATTTGAGAAATAGTTTTTGTTCTAGTCAAAATCAGATTTAACCTACCGGTTCAAAGGTACGTAGGTATTTTAATTACCGTCGCACTGGAACAATACAACGGGCTATTGGCGACGGTCCGGGACCAATCCCCAAAGGAAAGATCCGAGGTCATTAGAAGTAAACATGATCACAATCATTAGATCGTCATCTGATCAATCCCGGACCCTCATCAATACCCCGTTGTGTTTCTCTAGTATGACGTTAATTAAAATTACCTTACTTTACCATACGCGTTTCATAAATACGTTATAGCGAATAGATTTATCTCATTACCGCAGACCAGATATGGCCTTTCAAATATTTTTTTTCCCGTCCCACAGACAAGTTACGGATTTCCAAACAGTTTTATCATGCCCGTAGACCAGTTATGGACTTCCATATAGGTTCAACAGGCCCACAATCTAGATATTGCATTCCGTACAGGTTTGATAGACCCACCGGCCAGATACCGCCCTCCAAATATTTAAGTTACGGATTTACAAGCAGTTTTATCATGCCAATAGACAAGTTATGGACTTCAATATAGGTTCAATAGGCCCGCAATCTACATACTGTATTCCGTACAGGTTTACCAGACCCACCGGTCAGATACCGCCCTCCAAATATTTAAGTTACGGATTTCCAAACAGTTTTATCATGCCCGTAGACCAGTTATGGACTTCCATATAGGTTCAACAGGCCCACAATCTAGATATCGCATTCCGTACAGGTTTGATAGACCCACCGGCCAGATACCGCCCTCCAAATATTTAAGTTACGGATTTCCAAACAGTTTTATCATGCCCGTAGACCAGTTATGGACTTCAATATAGGTTCAACAGGCCTGCAATCTACATACGGCATTCCGTACAGGTTTACCAGACCCACCGGCCAGAAACCGCTCTCCAAATATTTAAGTTACGGATTTCCAAACAGTTTTATCATGCCCGTAGACCAGTTATGACATCCATATAGGTTCAACAGGCCCGCAATCTACATACGGCATTCCGTGCACTTTTACCAGACCCACCGGCCAGATACCGCCCTCCAAATATTTTTATGATTAAGTGCATACATAATATTCGTAAGGTGCGTTAGCACACAGCCTGTACAAAATCGTTGCACACACAGTAAAAATACGAATACCTTATGCACTTAAAATAATTTTGCCGATCAGGTTTTACAAACGCTATGAAGTAAATTTGGTACATGTTAAATATTCTTATAGTTCTTCAAATTTGCCCCACACGGTAGTTTTGAATAGAATGGAAAATTCTACTATCCACTCCACTAGTTATACACTTAAAACTAAGGCATGATATTAACACGGGCATCTTTTAATATAATTTTTTTGTGTCTGAGTTTTGGAACTTACGCTACACGCTTGGTCTAATTAATTTGAGGCCACAAGATTGCTGTTTCTTTTTAGAGTTCAAATTTAGCAAGTTTTCATTCTTTCTTAAGATTAGGATGTGGGGGCTTTCTATTTACCCCCAACTTCTAAAAATACTGTTAATGGCAATAATGGGTAAAAGGAAAACCGACAAGTGCGTGTCACACGAACAATTGAAGTAAAGAATTATTGATGTAGTTTTCATGTAACGAAAAATTATTTCTTTCTAACTGCGATTCTTTGCATATCGTACGTGTAATTTACATTCAAACACTACGCTTATTGCTGGCGGCATCACTCCAATATACTTGATAGTTATTTTATGGCAATTTCCGTGATTAAATTCCTCGGGTCATTGAACTTTTGTGCACGCATCAAAATTTTAACTAAATTAATTTTGTCTGCACAATTATAGTGCATTATCTGATATTTGAATAAGTACATGGACAGGAAGACTTCTTTATCTTCTTGTATACTTTTGTCCTTTCCTTCTAAAAGCACCACTAATAATAATGCGAAATTAGTGTTTGCAATCCTTATATGGCACTTATTAGAATATCTATTCCACTGGTCTATGTCATACATGGAACAAACAAAAAGTCGAGTTTAGAAAATAATAAATAAATAACCCTCACTTAATTGCTATAATATTTTTTTCGATGCTACCATTCAAATATTCTAGCATTAAAACATCTTTCTCAAATAACGCAATTAAAGAAAACAAAATATTCATTTAACGCAAATTAGAGTGGTTAGTGTATATTACACTGAGAAGCAGAAAACATTTGTACTTCCACTATTTTTGTTTATTTAAAGAAACCTTAAATAAAAAGCGTTTTGATAATAAATGATTCAGGGATGTACTTTAAATTTTACATGCAACAAGAACGTAATTCTCGTTCTTAAAGTGCACAGTGTATCGTTAAGAGGGAATTATTTTTCTCTTGCAATCCATTTTTCCTGTTTAAAGAAAGAAATACTAAATAAAAATCGTTTTGAAAGTAAGTGATTCAACGATGCACTTAAACACTTTTCATGTTTTCACACTAACACTTTTCGTTCTTAAAGCGTACGGTATATATCTTATAGAGGGGATGAATTTTATCTTGCAATCCATTTTTCCTGTTTATATACGTACATCATAAAAAATCACTTTGATAGTAATTCAACGATGCACTTTAAATTTCACATAAAAAATAAAACTCTCGTTCTTAAAACGCACCATGTATATCGTAAAAACGAGATTCTATTCTTTTAAATCCCTTTGTTATGTAAATAAACATTAAATAAAAAGAGTTTTGATAATAACTGATTCAAGATATATATAGAGGAGATTATTTTTCTTTTGTAGTCCATTTTTTCTGTTTATATAAGGTATACAAAAAATAGTGATTCATGGAAGCACTTTAAGTTTCACTTGCAACAAAAATGTAATTTTCGTTCAAAAAGCGGATAGTATATATCTTATAGAGGGGATTATTCTTCTCTTGCAATCCAATCTTCAAGTTTATATAAAGCATAAAAAAATCGTTTAAATAGTATAATTCAACAATGCACTTTAAGTTTTATATATATATATATATATATATATATATATATATATATATATATATATATATATATATATATATATATATATATATATATATATATATATATATATATATATATATATATATATATATACATACAACAAAAATATAAATTTCATTCGTTTAACGCACAATATATCTTAGAAGGAATTATTTTCTCTTACAATCCATTTTCCTGTTTATATAACACATAAAAATCGTTTTCATAGTGATTCAACGATGCACTTTTAATTTCACATACAACAAAAATATAATATATGTTTTTAAAGCGCACAATACATATAGGTAACTATTTTTCTTTCAATTCATTTTTCATGTTTACATAAAGAACCGATGAGTAAAAATCATTCTAATAACCTCATTTCCCAACTGTGTTTGTATCGGAATTAAAATTACCTCCAATGAATTGAAACAAGTTGCTTTTATCGAAATCTTCACTTTCGAGATTTGCGAAATCAGACAGTGAGGGAAAACAACGAATACGCGCCTATTCCCAAAAGCCACAAAGTATCACAAAGCCGAAAAAGTCGAGGGCAGAAATAGGTGATTAAGCATAAAACTCGAGTTTTTTGGAGGCCTTTGTCTGCGGCCCATAATTGCCCTCCCCGATGCAGATGAAGGGGAGGCAAGCCCAATATTTCAGCCAGTACTTAGATGGAGGTGCGTCCAGCCATTCGTCAGTGTAATGTGTTTACGATTTGGGGTTTTCGTGTCCATTATCGTTACGGGATGTCTCTGGTGGCGCAGCTGCGGGCATCCCCTCTGTCAGCCACGGATCGGGGTATTTGATCAGTTTTTTGGAGAAGAAATACAACAATGAGATGAAAGAAATAGCGGAGATTTTTTCGTCAAAATGGTGTCAATAAGAGAAAAGAGGTGCTGAAGGAAGAAATGGACGGTCCCTTTTGTTCTAGGTCATCAAGAGCAAAAGGAAATGCTGATGTTCCCTGCAAGAGCTGATGTCTTCCAATCGAACCGGTTTTGTTCAGGGGAAGAGAAATCGCATCTGGCGATCTATCTTTTTTAGGTTTGGGTTTCTTCTTCGATTTTCGAACGCGTTTTGGAGAGTCCCCCTTTTTTTAAATGCCGGTCCTGCATTAAAAAAATGGGAGTAGGAAACTTACAAATCACCTCAACAAGAGACTTTTTCAATACTACCTGTGAAATAAAAAAAATCGGGTTGGGGAAACCAGGGTTTTTTTGCCGTGTTTTTCTCTCCTGCCCCCAGATAACACACGGCTGGGTGTTTTGAAAAGTTGTACGTGAGTTACGACGGGACTCTAAGCAATTCCGGGGAATTCTCGAAATTATACAGTTGGGGAGGTAAATACGGGTATCTTAGCTAAGGTTTTCGACGAGATCGAGAAATGGGAGCAAATGTAAAATATATGAAATCATTGTTAGCAACAAATGTATACTTGGAAGTTGTTTTACCTTAATATATACTGCTTTATTTACGTACAGGAAAACTATGGATAGTGGGACTCCTATTTGTTGTTCAGCTTTGTGCTGTATGATTCCATTTGGGGTGTTTTGGGTTTTATTTCGCAAGTGCTATATTTGGCCATGCTGCTCCAGACATAAGACATTAAGCATCAAGTATTCCGTAATTCCAACACACTCAATGAAAGCTTTACTGACACAGTATAGAGAAAAGCACTCAGGGAGGAATGCAGCTGACATGAATCGAACCTGCGCAAACTACAACTTGAAGGTTGCTAGAGCAGTGGACATACAAATTAAGCCTAATTAACTAACTAACACCAACACACACTCCCGTGCCTAGTGTCGTGAGATACTGTACCAGTTTAAATAAGTGTGGTTGGATGAGTAGAGCATGCCACCAAGGTGACACGCCTACCATTGAATGTTAGAGCACATTACATTACATTTATACATCCTTACATCTACAATCCACACTGTAAATACATTAATCATTATACTAGGTTACATTATAAATATAAATATATATATATATATGTGTGTGTGTGTGTGTGTGAGTAGTGATGAGACAGGGAGTAGTGATGAGACAGGGGACTTTTAAACAATGTATTTACTGGTCTCTAGGGGATATTTACAAAAGGGGTTTGTAGTTTAGAATTATGAAATGTAAAGTTAGCCATTAGCTCGGTGAATTAATCATAATCAGCACAGCTTGTGCAAAAGCGTCCTTCATCTCCGCTCGTCTCTCACGCACTGCCAGGTCACAGTTAGTTGTTCTTCCCCACAGCCGGTCTTTTCCCTCGTGGTCACTTCACTTCAGATCGGGTGCGTTCCAGGGTGAGCTCTCTGCATGTCACTTCAGGGTTTGCTCTCTGCGTGTCGCTTCGGTGAGTGCTCTCTGCATGTCATCTCGGGGAGTGCTCTCTGTATGTAACATATATATATATATATATATATATATATATATATGTGTGTGTGTGTCTGTGTGTGTAAATGGCTTATCTGTTTTTGTATCGCAACTGGTTCTTCTTGTACATATTACGGACATGACGTCACACGGCTAGCGTCACGTGCGTGTAAATGTATGTGTGATCAAATGACAAATGAAGAAATAACCTACATGTATGGACAAAAATCTATAAATAATACTTTTCTAATCTAAACATGATGTTATTTTCATTTTCAATATGAATAAACATTTTAGCAAAACAAAATAACATAAAATCCTTTCGGCACTATTCTAAAAAAAACGTTTTATTTAACTGGTACGATAATATTGCGAGAGAATGTACCTTTTAAATTTGGATTCAGAAATAAGTAAAAATACCTTTATACGTGTTTAACTTCTATCGTTAGGATTTTAAATCCAATTTGTATTGCTTCAAAATAACAAGTAAATAAAATATCGGAATTTTTATCCCAACATATGTTCTGAGTTTTCTTTTAACTCTACCATATTTGAAAAACTTACACAATTGAATAACTGAACAAATTAGCTGGAAACTTTTATTGGTGAATTTCATAAGTTTTTATAGTTTTTCATAGTGTCTGTGTGTATGTTTGTGTTTGTATGTGTGTGTGTATGTGTGGTGTTGGTGGAGCAAAGAGTGATCAGGGAGACGAGCCTGATCCAGACAACACGAAATAGTGTTTACTGCATATGAGCAGCGGTATGCTAAAGATTGCTCACCCGAAATCACTATATTGAACTAAAAGTGAAAATAAAACCAAAAATCCATGTATCAAAAGTTAAAACATCAAAAGACACTACAGATTAAAACTGGAAACTTTTATTGGTGAATTTCATAGTTTTTAGAGTTTTTCATAGTGTCTGTGTATATGTTTGTGTTTGTATGTGTATGTGTGTATGTGTGGTTTTGGTGGAGCAAAGAGTCATCAGGGAGACGAGCCTGATCCAAACAACACAAAATAGTGTTTACTGTATATGAGCAGCGGTATGCTAAAGATTGCTCACCCGAAATCACTATATTGAACTAAAAGTGAAAATAAAACCAAAAATCCATGTATCAAAAGTTAAAACATCAAAAGATACTACAGATTAAAACTGGAAACTTTTATTGGTGAATTTCATAGTTTTTAGAGTGTTTCATAGTGTCTGTGTGTATGTTTGTGTTTGCATGTGTATGTGTGTATGTGTGGTGTTGGTGGAGCAAAGAGTCATCAGGGAGACGAGCCTGATCCAAACAACACAAAATAGTGTTTACTGTATATGAGCAGCGGTATGCTAAAGATTGCTCACCCGAAATCACTATATTGAACTAAAAGTGAAAATAAAACCAAAAATCCATGTATCAAAAGTTAAAACATCAAAAGACACTACAGATTAAAAAACACCACAAAATAAAAAACACTGCAGATTAGAAACAAACACAGCACTGATCTGTACAAGACCGCTAAAGGACTAAAAGATAAACAGACTTACCCATATCAACCAAATTCCACTAGTAAACTCAACATCTCATAAAGACATCCATCAAATACCATTTAAAATATACCCATTTACATACTTCTGATCACAGTTAGAAATTATAATTTTAATGTAATAAAACAGGGTGTTAAAAGTGCTAGTAAACTGAACACCATATGAAAACCGCTTTTTTATGTTTTATGTTGTCAGTCACTATAGCTTTATATATGTTTGAGTCTTTTAATAAATTCTTTATTATTCCTCTATTTTCTGTTTCATGTTGTCAGTCACTGTGAATTTATACCATGTGTGTCTTTAATATATTCTATATTATTCGAACTGCATGTGACAGGAACATATCTTGTTGTAAGGTTTGAAGGATGTCTCTTTTTTGGTCCTTTGGTCCACCATTTATTTTTATAAATACCACAACTAGACTGGATTCATTGCAAAGCAAGATACTACATATCCATACTTTTCTACGTTTCGAAAATATAGACTATTTACACATGCAAAACATAGACGACAGATCGAGAATATTGACTATCAAAGATAATACACACAATCTTTGTTTGGGTAAAATGAGTGTTTTATTGAATTTATGGGCCTTACAGCCTTATAATCAAGCATGAATTTTGGTGATACATCAGAGCAGATGTTTCTACCAAGGTTTTGGATTCCCCAATCATTTCAGATACTTTTCTTGGCATCTACGTAGTTATTCTTCCAAAGTACAGGACTTCGGAGAGTGTCTGCAATCTGGGTTGGCAAGATTTCAAAGCGCAGATGTCATTCAAAAGAAATGCATTTTTAAACAAGACGATGCTATATTTGTGTTAAGCATTCCTCCTTGATACTTTCTAAACAGAGCCATTGAACAAATAAAATCAAGTATCTGAAATGTTTTGCATAAAATGCCTATTTTCTCTACTCTTTTGCTTTTAAAACCATATTTTATTTTCACTTCTCGCACATTCTTTAACTAGTTCAGTTTACATGTTTTCAGATTTCTAGTATATTTAGCCTATCTACAAGTCATTTATCAAAAAATAAATTCGCCATGCATGAACTACGACAAAAATAAAAATTTAAAGTCAGTTATTTGAATTTTTTGGTTCGTGCTGAAACCTAAGCTGGGAAACAAACGTAAAATTTTAAAACAACAAATTCAAACTTATCTGAAATTACGAATCATTGATCCCAATTTTAATTCTACTAGATGAAAGAAAGTCGAATTTTTTTATAAACATAACAGCTGCAAATCGAACGAGCCGTCATAATTTTAAATGCTATTTTTCTCCTTTTGTGTTAAATGGAATTTCGCAATAGTGAAAATCGATTTAACCTAAAAACTACTAGTCATAAATGCACGCAATTTTCAACATTTACTTTTCAAATACATTTCTTTAATTTGTCTTCAGCAATTGTATAGATATATATATATTTATATTATTTATGTTTCTATAATTTTTCGAACTTTGTATACAATGTGTTTTATGTAGTTTTTGAATAAATGTTTTTTCTTTATTTTTTCTAATTGTTTTAACCAAAAATCACGAAGACAATTTATACTATGAACTTTTAGAAGTTAATTAATGGCAAAAGTGATGAGATTTGTTCTAAAATATTTTAAGAAATATTAATTACATTCATTGTAAAGAGACAAAATCTTGACAATCCCAACGTCAAAATTTTGACATTTTTATTTTTAATAAAAAACGATTTTAAGTTTTGAAAATATAAATAGTTATTATAATTGTAAAATACAATATATACCAATAAAAAACATTTCAGAACAAAAATTTTAAAAATGAAGATTTTAGAATTTTGCGTCCCGAACCCCCTTAAATGAAAACAATTTATAACCAGAGGAATTAAACAAATATCTAAAGCAAAATACCAAATGCAGACAACTTTTTTGAAAACAAAGTACTTTTTGATAGCTAACAATAGGCAATGTAAGACAAGGAATTTCAAATGCAAGCAGACTTTTAAATAGCAGACTATGAAAAAATCTGAATATATTTTAATCAGAATAGAGAGGAGAAAGAGCTAAATAAAAAATGTTCAGCAAAATATCTCTTTACAATGAATGTAATCGTTACTGTAAAATAATCTCTGTTCAATAAATAAAATACCTTTACGGGTCCCTACATAATTATATGAAGGTAAGGAAGATTTTTCAATTTACTAGGAAGAGTATTACTACAGTTATTTCAATAGAACCATTATTTTTATGGTCTGAGTTTCTGAATTTTATTTATGGTTTTATAGAAAATATCTGAGTTAAAAAGTTAATGAAAGCACAACACTGAATGTACTGCAAATCTTAGATATTCACATAAAATAAATAATTTAGTTTGAATTCTTGTACGAGCCCATTCGTTAAATTCAATTAAAGAATGTTAGTGAATTTATTTACATCGAATTCAAATTCCTTGGAGATGAAAGGCTGAAAAGGAAAAAGTATTTAATGAAAATATTTTTGAAAAAGCAGCTGTGGGATTTTAATTTGGTGTTATAGCTATGGAATGTAATTCTCTGTTTTCGTTGTGGAATATCTAAATTAACTTCTCAAGTAGTTGTTGAACGGCTGCGTTTCTCAATTGTATTGTTTATCTTTCGTTTTTGATTAAGAAGTTAAACATAAAATCGCATCTTGTATCGCAAATTAAATTTCTGCATCGTATATATGATTAAATTCAGTATAATTTAGTGATTTCTTAAGTTTTATGACGGACTAGCCATATTTGGCCAAGCTCTGTAAAACACGTTATGTACATAACCTTTTACTGGCGCAAAAAATAGGTACACATCCAGAGAGGGATTGAACCTGAGCTACATATTGACAATCCACTGATATATATATTGATCGGTGATGCAAATTTACTCATGTACAAATATGTAGTTTGATTTACGATGGAGAAAAAAAAAGAGAAATACACGAAATAAATTCACTTATATTTATAAAATTTAAATAACAAAACAGCAAAACACCAATCTAACCATATACAATTTCAATTTATCTTAATCTCGGAATACAGTCATTTTAAACAGTTATTTTTAAAGTATTTTAAAATATTATAACAGACATGAATATAATGCGTGTGCTATTACGGTTACCTATGTTTTAAGAAGCTTACTAACACTATTCTTTCCTTTGTGTATTTATTTTATTTATGAACTCGCATTAATTTATTGGTGCGTAATACATATTGACAAAATGAAATATAAAATAATATTCCTAAATGGACAATCATTTCTATGTGTTGAATGCAAATTAATACCTAAAATGATTGCTTGCGAAATTAAACTTTTAAATCATGTTTTTCTGTGTTCATTTCAATCAAAGCACCTGCACTTTGAAAACTCAAATATAGATACTACATCCTTTCCTGAAACTTGAAAGGAAGAAAGAATTCTCTCGATTCCTTCGTCCACTTCTTCGTATCTTCGTAGGATTCATAGCATGGCCTAACTTGGAGTACAAGAGCCTGTATCTAACCCATCTGTTGTATTGAAAGACCAAACACTATGCACTTAGACGTTGAGAAGGAAATTTTATGTATTCATGCTGCACAACCTTTATGTTTGTGAGCTTCTCATAAAACGAATACTAAGCTTTTGTCCTGCAGAAAATGAAAAAAGAGCAAACCTCTCGAAACGTAATCTACATGATGCAAGTCGCAAGATAAATAAACAAAAAAAATATTTCAATTGTAAAATATCTCTCAACAAAGTAGAACTCATCTTTTCTCTGCTTTGAAATTCTTCACTATAAATAATATGCTTGAAATCCATTCCTATGGAATTCAACGTTTGTCAATAGTTTCCTTTGGAGTAAATATTCCTCTCACAACTATTTACTGTTGAGATTATTATAATCATATTTACCATACTTTGGTGGTATGTTTAAATGTCATAATGCTTTTTATCGTTTAACTTTCAAATTCACTTTCTTATACAATTTAAACTATTCATGTCACATTTTTATCTTGAAAAGCTGTTAATAAAATGCTCATAATTCCATCGCATTGTCTTTTTTGAAAACTATTGCTTCGGTGTTAGCAACATAAACTTTCTTTTACTTTCTTTTATGAAAAATTAATTACTTTTTTTATAGTAAATAAGTTTTATAACACTGTGTTTTAAAGATTTTTTTAGTCACAATAATTATTTAAACAACCTAGGTTTCTTTTAAACTTTTGTAGTACGAATTAAAGACCTGTAATAAAGCATATTTAAAGCATATAAAGCACTTTAGAATTCAAAGAATATTTTTTCAAAAGTTAAAAATAAAATCATATTGAATCTATCAACTACAGTTTTGATGTTTTATAAATTTATGAATAATAAATTATACAACAAAAACAAACACGTTATTTGGTCGTAAAGATATATTATAACTTTATAGAGAAAAAAAATTATAAGTAATATTAATATAAAATATATTATTAAAAAAAATATATATATATATATATATATATATATATATATATATATATATAACCCAAATACCCCCCCCACACACACACACTCCCTCATCACTGTATCTCAAGAACTACAAGTCCTAGGAAGCTGTAATTTTGCAGGATGATTCATCTTATACAGTAGAGGTGCACTACGTAAGGATTTTTTAAAAAAATTCGACTCTTAAAAGGCCTATTATTGGCCTAATGCTTAATCCAAAAGCGATTCGAAATCGCCATAGAAATGGCATTGAGTATAAAACGATTGATATATGCTGCTCAGATTGCTTTACCAGTGTTGATCGAAAAACAATTTTTTGAAACAAATTAAATTATAATATTATGAACAGACTTTTTATTTCTTCCCATGATGTAAATTATTTATAAATATTTGATTGATAACGAATAAATATTTAAGGAATATTTTTTACATAAGTTAAATTTTGTAATGGAACACGAAGGCTCGAAAGAAAAACTCATTGATCATATAAGCGTAGTTTTGCTACTCGGTATCTGGCAACGTCAGAATTAATGTTTTTGTTTTTTTTAATTTGAATTATAATTCTCATTTGGGTATTTGAGTTGACAGCGAGATGTTGAGGTCATATTTGAGGATTACCAAATATTATAAATATGAGTTCTTTTTGCTAATAAATCATTATTGTCTTATCTATATTGTTCGTCTTTTGTCGAATTGTTGTATTTTAGAATATATTCAGAAATCAAAATTCAACACGTTGAAATAAATTTTTTTTTCAAGGATCGGAATTTTGTTTATGTTTGTATTTTTGTGTTCCGGTATATAAACTATTGCGGAAATATTATTGAGGAGTTAGATTTTAACGATTTATTTATTTCCTGCAAAATATCACGATAAAATATTTCGACCTACTTTCTTTAAATCTTTGGTTGAAAACGTAATAGTGTGTAGATTGATGTATAATAATTAAATAAAATATAGAAATCAAAATATTTTTAAGATGTGTAATTTCTTATTTTAAAAAGACATATCAATTTAAAAAATAACTTTAAAATAAGATGGGTTACACCATACGCTTACAAACATCCATACACTGACCCGGATTCGAACTAGGAACCTTCCAATCTTGAGGCTAAAATCTTAATTACCAGGCCGGTTGGTCGACTGTAATAGCGATGCAGAAGTTCAAAGGGATATTAAAAAAATTTTCCGTTCACTTAAATGATGCTAACATTATTTTATGAAAAATAATTGATGACGACTTTTCAATCAACACATTTTTAATTTAACCCGAGCAAACCGGGTTATTCTGCTTGTATTTAATATATGGTAACCCTAATTTTAATATTTATTAACTCTTTGAGCAAGAATAGCAGAGTTATTCTGTTACGTTTTACGCACAAAATGCAAGGAATTCAAAAGATAGAAAGTTCAATTGAAGATCAGCATAATGTCTAACAAAAACATTTTTAAATTGTAAGATGATGTACATATTTGGGCCTTGAAATGAATTCTCAATTCAAATGCCAGTGAGTATCTATAAGGGGTAAATTTTAATTTATCTATAAAATAATTAGATAGATAAATCAATGTAATCTCTATTTCTCTCACTCTCTAGTCTCTTTCTTTCTTTCACTTTCTTTTTTCACTCTCTCTCTCTCTTCTCTCTATATCTTTTTTCTCGTTCACTCTCTTTCTATCTATCTCTTTCTTTATTTATTTCTCTCAATTGGTCTATCTCCTTCCCTTTTTCTCTCGATCTGTGTGTGTTTGTGAGTGTCATTATATCGTTCGCTTACAAGTGACAAACACACACTATGACAAAAACATGTTTCTGGGGAAAAGAAGGAAAATTATTTCTACTCATTGTGCTATACTCATTAAGAGTTTTTCTCAAGAAATTTAAACTTCATACAAACAAAAATACTTTAGTGGACACATACACTTCAACAGTCTACATCTCCACAATCTGATCTAGTCTAGTAAAGCTAAAAGCTCATATTTCGATAATTTGACATTGTTTACTTTACTCGTAAACAGACGATATCGTAAGTTTAGAGCAAAAACTCATCAACTGTAATTTTAAGGAAGTGTGTTTTCCGATATAAAATTCTTGTTTTCATGATAACGACGAATCCGTTGTCACATCATGATCTGTATGAACCAAAATGCAAAACTACTCTACTATAATGCAGTCTAGGAAGTTTTATTTTTAACCTAAAAACAGATAGTCAGCATTTAATTCCAGGGTGTTAATCTGATCAACAAAATTTGTTTTTTTTTGTCAGTTTATGAGCTTCTGCTCTAAGATGACGATATATATAAATAAATAAATATATATATATACATATATATATATATATATATATATATATATATATATATATATATATATATATATATATATATATATATATATTTAAACAATAATTTCGCCATCGATTCTGCATGTTTGTGTTTCATCCATTCTGTATTCTGTATAACATGACACGGCCCAGCCACACATGCCAGAAACGCTCCACTCTAAATCTCAACACAAGACAGTCCTTTCGTACAAAGCGAACTTTTAAATATGCAAAAAGTAATTCGGAATTATTTCACTGAGCAGCATTTTTTACTCGTGTAAGTTCCCGTCTAAGAACACTTTTGGAAGTTTTATTTCAAACCTAAAAACCAATATTCAGCATTTAGCTTCAGGCTGCTTATCTTATCAGAAAAATTTGTTTTCTGTCAGTTAATGAGCTTCTGCTCTAGATGATGATATATATTTTTAAACATGGATTCTGCATATCTGTATTACTTGCATTCTGTATTACTTGCATTCTGTATTCGGTATAACATCCCACAGCCCAGCCACACATGCCAGGAACGCTTTAATCTAAATCTCAACACAAGACAGTCCTTCCGAAGAAAGCGAACTTTTAAATACCCAAAGAGTAATTCGGAATTATTTCATTGAGCAGCATTTTCCACTTGGGTAAGTTCCAGTCCAAGAATCCCCTAAACAGCCTTACGGACTATTTACAAGAGCAAGCAGGGCTATACAACATAACCAAAATGCTTGGAAGTTTTATTTTTGACCTAAAAGCTAATAGCTAGTCCTTAGGCTCAGGTTCTTTCTCTGACCTTCAGAATTTGCTTGTGTCAGTTAATAATTTCCTGCTCTAGGCCGACAGTATATCATTTTTAAACATGGGTTCCGTCATCGATTCTGTATAAACACCCCACAGTCCATTGCTTCACACTTGATGAAAACGCTTCCCCTTAAATCATAACACAAGGCAGTCTTGGTCTTCCCGAACAAAACAATTTTTAACTACGCGAAAAGTAATTCGGAATTATTTCATTGAGCAGAATTTTCCACTCGAGTAAGTTCCATTTCAAGAATCCCCCGAACAGCCTTACGTAATCTTTACAAGCGAACAAGGTTATATAACACTACCAAAATGTCTGGAAGTTTTATTTTTTAATTAAAAACTAGTAGTCAGTCTATAGGCTCAGGCTCTTTTTCTGACTTGTAAAATTTTTCTGAACTTCTGCTCTAAGCCGACATCATATCGTTTTCCATACATGGATTCCGCCATCGATTCTGCTCAAATATTTCACAGTCCAGCACTTCACACATGCTGAAAACGCGTCCCCCTAACTCACGACACAAGATAGCCCTGGTCCTCCAGAAAAAAAAAAAAACTTTTAATTACGCAAAGAGTTATTTGGAATTATTTCATTAAGCAGCATTTTCCACTCGGTTAAGTTCTCATTCAAGAATACCCCGAGCAGCCTTACGGAATCTTTACAAGGGGGGAGGATCTATACAACACTACCAAAATGTTTGGAAGTTTTATTTTTTAATTAAAAACTAATAGTCAATCCATAGGCGCAGGCTCTTTTTCTGTCTTGTAAAATTTGTCTGAACTTCTGCTCTAAGTTGGCATCATATCGTGTTTCATACATGCATCCCGCCATCGATTCTGCACAAATATCTCACAGTCCAGCACTTCACACATGCTGAAAACGCGTCCCCCTAAATCACGACACAAGACATCCCTGGTCCTCCCTCCCGAACAAAACAACTTTTAATTACGCAAAGAGTAATTTGGAATTATTTCATTGAGCAGCATTTTCCACTCGGGTAAGTTCCCATTCAAGAATCCCCCGGACAGCCTCGCGGATTCGTTACAAGCTAGCAGGGCCATATCGATTTCGAGGGTGCATTCGGAGAGGCTAAATCCCCCTCCCTCTCAAAAAGGGGCCCCTCGCGCAGCTTCTCACCTGTCTTCATCCCAAGAATGGATGCCCCACAAATAAATGAGATTGCAATTGGAAACATTTGCGTATCAGGCCACCGGCTATTCTTAACGTAACTACCTTCTCTCTCAGGGAAAGGCGTTGGGATTAGTAAATGTGGGTAGTTAGGAGAAGGGCAGAACAGCTTGGAGCCTTTCTCCCCTTTCCCTGTACCGTCATCACCATAAATCACCCCGTTAAGCTATCGGTTTGAAATCTCCGCCCCCGAGGGGGGATACGGAATTATGAGGGAGGGAGTAAGCAAATGAGAAAGCTTACCAATTGGAAAGCTTGCCCGCTATAAAGATGTGGAATTATATTTTCTTTCTCCTTCCTCGAGAAATGCCCCACCCCCCCCCTCTTCCTATCCGTTTATCGTTCAAAAAAGGGCCTTTCTTTCGGTCCGTTTTTATTTCAATGCGGATAAGATCAATTGCATTTCAATGTAAGAATGCTTATTTTGATTTGGAGAATTAGAATTTCGGAGGGTCCTGGCTTCTTATCTGTCATATTTTCCGACGGGGAATGGGTATGGATTTTCACAGTCGAGCATTTTGTAATTTTAATTAAGTCTTTCAATAAATTTTTCTCCTCTTGAGGTTTTTTCCCGTTTCCTGATGGGAAATTGTTTGGAGGGTTGCGAGCTGTGGGTGGAGTTCGGCGCAGAGGGGTGGAGATGGGGATGATGGCATCTGGGGGTCGTGAGTTGTTTGAAGATAAGAGTTAATAACGTGGTTTTGATAAGAAAGCGTGTGTTGACGTGTTGATGTGTAACCGGGATGTAAATACTGATGAAAATAGCCGAATAAATATTTCCATGAGCTTTGAAACGATGGGTTTAGTCCCGAGTTTTGAATTAAAATATTCTTACAGAGGTGTTGGAAATTAACTATAAAGGATATATCCAATGATAATTGAACATTCAAATAATCTATGTTGAAGTATCCAATCAAGAAAAATATTATATCATTTAAAAATATTATTATATGTTTTTAAATATTTCAAAAATTACCTTAAATATTATTACATCAGTTTAAAATATTATTTCTAAATGGTATTATATTATTTTAAATATTATAATAATATAATACCCCATTATAATAATATAATAATTATATAACTCACATTTTTACAGTAATTTTTAATATCATTGTTATGTCATTTTCAAAATTATGTTACATTATTTTTTAAATAATACAATTTAATTATGTTTTTTACACTATAAAAACTGATAGAGCTTTTTAGATATTCAGACCATTTCAAGTAAAATTATTCCTATAAATTGGTATGCCTTCTCACGTTAAAATTTCAATTTTATTCAATAAATTATAAAGAATATCCAGTATTGATCATTAAATAATTTACTTTCCCTAAGTAGTCTACTGTATTCAGCAAGAAAGATATTCTCAATTAAAACACACAGCGTAAAACAAAACACATTATGAAAAGTTTTTAATCACTTAAAGAAAGCCAATTATTTTAAACTATTGATTTTGTGTTGCAAAAATCTCAAATTTTTCCTTTTTAGACCTATTTAGAAATGTGGCACTGTCTTTAGTCAATTACAGTAACGGCTTACTGTAATTGACTAAAGACAGTGCCACATTTCTAAATAGGTCTAAAAAGGAAAAATATGAGATTTTTGCAACACAAAATCAATAGTTTAAAATAATTTAACATATGTTTTTAAAATGCACAAAAAAAAACAGTTTAATTCATTGACATGATGGTAGATTATAATCCGCTCCTTAACACCTATCACAATTAGAAATTGAGCAACTGAACAAGATGAATGTTCAAATAGAGAAAATGGTCAGCCGGTTTGGCTACAGTAGGTATATAATGGTCGATCCTACCTTAACTAAAAGAAACAAATACAGTGAGTTAGAAACTGCACCAATGTTTGTGAATGTCGTACAAAAAATAATTCTCTATCCAAGTCTAATATTATGCATCAGTAAAAAAATTACTTTAATTCCATTTTATTATTCATACATACAAAAAAAGTACCACATGATATCTTACATTTCTACTACTTATACTTAATACGCTGTAACATGTTAAAATAATGCAAGGTGCGAGACGAGAGAAATTTTTATACGAGGTTATAAATAATTTATCTATGAAATCAACGAAAATATTTTCCGTGATATTATAGTATGTCGCAATGTTCTACTCCTTGTTTCTATTATTCATTTTCGTTACTTAAAAAACTAAAAATTACGATGTAACGTGTATGACACTAATAGTACCGGTGTAAAGCAAGAATTTAGCTCAATTTAATATTTAATGGAAGTTACTTAAAACACATATAATATTTTTAGAGGAACCAAGTTCTTTCATTAAATTTAAATATGAAATAATTATATACAGATGTGTATTGAAACTATTTTAGCTTATGATCATGTTATAACTGTAATAAACTACAAAACAAAGACACAATGTTGTGTATTAATTAAATTTCATTGAAAATTAAGGGGAAATCATGTAATAAAAACTCATTAAAAATCTCAAAATAAACAGATTTAAGCGACTATCGCCAATTTCTGACAAGAAGTCAAAATTACAAATTGAAAGATTTTGCAGACTATAGTTTTAAATATCTATTTCTACCAGAGTTGTCCTAATACATAAGGATCGAAGGAATCATAATCTTAATACTTTTCAAGTTTTTAATACCTTACGAGAAATGCCTTCCATTTGCTTCATTCGTATTTACTTTTTTAGTTATTAAATCTTCTATGTGGAAAAATATTTTAAATAATATCATCGAAGCTGTGACATACCTTTTAGACATTCCGACATTTTCCAAGCGAACTGAACCAAATGAATCACTAAGATAGACTCTAACACTAAGTTACTTTTTAATGTGTAACCTTGCCTAGAGAAGACGATACAATCTATCATAATGCCAAAATAAAACAATAAATAAAATGCGTGTACCATAAAATAATGAAAATCATAAATTAATAAATGAATGAAATTCGAAATAGCTGTTTGCGAATTATTCAAATCATTATTTTTAAGTAATGTATGAATAGATTGAGGCTTGGATTTATGCAACAAAATGTCAATGAAATATAAATTATTTACGTTATAAAAGTATATTCTTTCTTATTGAAGCATATATGTAAATGGTATAATACATCATTTGTATTCACCAAGTATTGTATACCATAAAGTATCATTTTGTTGGCTAAAATTTCCTAGTTTTGCATCAAATAATACATTTATGTGTTATTTGAATATATATACCTGCTGCTATTGACATTCTTGAAGAGTTTCATATCGAAACATAATATTAAACACATCCCTTATATACGTATTTGATACAAATGTTTATTTCCATAGAAAACCGATTCAACCACATTAAAAAATACAGTGCTTAGGAATGAGTATAGTTAACAAAAGAATAATTATTTTAATATCGATTAAATAGTTATGAAACGGCATAAACCTAAACCAAAGGAACCATTTTAAAGGTTTACTTTATATCTGGCCTCATCACTAAAATTTGTCACTTTTAAAAGTAGTTTCTTTTATGTATGTACGATCAAAAACTTGTGGCCATTCATTTACTAGTCACTTTTTACTATCGGCCGTATAAAAGAAATTACACTATCGTATCAGCTTCTCCGAAACACTATGTGATTAGCATGTTTTAACTTCATACGACAAGGATAAGTAACAAAAATCCAAAAAACAAGTAAGGAAATATGTCTTTCGGTAAAAAAAAAAACGCGTGATACAAAACCATCAACCGTAAAATGTGTCGCAGCTCGGAAAGAAATTTTTATTTTATAACACAAAAGCTATTTGTTACCGAACTATGTAACGCACCGTAATGACATCTAAAGTTATCGTGAAATTAAAAAAAATCTCCTGTCATTGTTGAATGTAAGAGTTCTCAGGACATCTTTATAATGAGTCTAAATCATAGTCAGGAAAATAACACAAATTAAAATCACAGGTTGATATTTCATATTACGTTACTTCAAATATATATGCAAAACTTTTATCTGAATAAAAACAACTAACATCGATTTTAAAAAAGGTTGTCCACAAATTGGAAATTTTATTTTAGTTGGATTTATTTTGGGAAGAGCGTAGTTTACCAAAGGTAAACTTGTTTCCGATGTGCTATCACATCACAACTACATTTTTTCAGTTAATGATTACCTCATTTAACGCTCCAAGTGGCATCGATGAGAAATCTGTTCTATCATGGTCTGACCAAATGTGCTAATGACGAGATATCTCGTCATCAAGATTTGGCACAACTTGTCCGCTTTTGAACTTTGCGCCATAAAACCCCAATATTCAATACAATTAAACCGTCGTCATCGAGACTGTCTTTTTTTCTATCTTGACGAGATCAAGGCATGGTCTATTTTCTTTAAATAACGAGATATCTCGTCTATAAGTTTTGGTCAATATTTTTCTAACAACGAGATAACTCTTTGAGACGATATCCAATAAGAGAATTTTGGATTTGATGACTTTTTTCTTTAATAAAACAGATACCAATTTTATTCTGAAATTTAGTGAAAACTCTCATACATTGGGGGTATTTAAAAATCCTATCATTGCCATGTTTACATATAAGCTCGATATGCCATGTCTACATAGAAGCTCTAGAGTAATAGATACAAAATAAATTCACTCATATAAATAACAAGCATAATGTAGAAAGGAATGGGATTGAACTCTGCCGAGAACTTTCATTCAATTTTGTTACTGTCATTCTCCTTATTATCCTTGAAGTACCTCTTTCCTTACTACACTAACAGGGAATACGACATCTAAATGACTTGTTATCCTCCGCTATTTTACCGCACACAACGTAAGGAAAACTCCATTTGGCCGCCACCTCTGGGGAATTCGTTGTCTGGGCTATATCTTAACTTCGTATTCCGAAAAGGATCATCCCTTTTGAAGGAAAGGGAAGAGAGAACAGTTCGATCCTATGCTTGGAGATTCTACTATGTCTTTTCATTTCATGATTACTCCAAAAATAACTTAATAAATATAGCGTAGTCGTTTCTGAATTTGTTTTTGTGTAATTCAGACGTTATCTAAACCTTCTCGAGCTATTAAGCACTCAGATCAATCAATATTTTCATTAATTGTAGATTTCATTACCTGTAAACAAACTGTTTAATTGTACTTTCTTTGTCTGATTTTTTTATCATACAGTAAGAATTAATGATCAAAACCGTTTTAAAGCATGCTATTATGACTTTATGAAACTAAACAGCCTTACTGTTAAGAATACAACTCATTTCAATGTAAAAGAACACTATGCTTTACCCTCCAAGTGATTTCGACGAGATATTTCGTCAATCGAGATCTGAGCGATATCACAAGTGACGAGATATCTCGTCATTAAGATATCGCCTATTTTTTTGGTGACAACAAGATTAAGGTCTGGTCAGTTTTCATCTAATGACAAGATATATCGTTCCTCAAAATCTAGTCAGTTTATTGTCCATCAAGATCTATTCAGTTTTTCTAATCTGACCAGATATCTCGTCGACCAAGATCTATTCAGGATCTAATTTGATCAGATATCTCGTCCATCAAGATTTAGTCAGTATTTGTAATATAACGAGATATCTTTTCAAAACAAGGGTTAAGATTGACACACTAGTGTTAACATAGATAAAGTTTGTGTCTAGAATAATTTGTGGTTACGCGTTTCTGGAAATGTACTATTAGAAAAAATATAACTTATAACTACTGTGATGAAAAAGGTTGGTTAGGTTTTTTAGTTCAAAATGAAGGGAGAAACTACGTGTATGTATGTATCATTTATCAGTATTATAATCAATCCTCGGTAATGAAATGGCATGGTCAATTCAAAGCGAAATCGGAAATGCACTACGTAAACAAAAGTGATTGGATGCCCAAACTAGGCACTATGGGGTACTCCTACAACAGGCACTTTGTGAATGCATGAAAAGGGCAAAGGAGTACTGATCATATCATTTCCTAACAAAAGGACTTGTCTAGAAAAGGTAATCAAGTCTGAAAAGGTCATTATCATAGGCTGCTCGATCGAAGGCATCAATGTGAGAAGCATTTATAATGATAGAAAGGTTGCTAAATCGACTGTCTGTTGTCCTTAAAACGTGGAAAGGTTTTTGCAGGAATATATATACACCTCTATCTCTCTAGAAGATACCTAAACCTATAGTCATGATAACCGGATGTCGAAAACCCAGGACTTAATGCCGCGTATGGAACTGCACACGAATTCCAGATGACCCCTAATGTGCAGATTTGGACGAGAACACTTGGTAGGAAGGTCCATGCACTTGAACATCACGCGCGATCAACTGCCCATAAACCTCTAATTACTCTTTACACTTTACGGATCAGATGAACGTGTGTGGGTTTGGAGATTACTCGGAGAACGTCTGCTGCTGGATTCAGTGCCTAGACTAAAGCGATTGGTGAAGTTATGTTGTAGTATAGAATGAGTCTGTGTGGCATGGGTCCACTTGCTCTATGTAGCATGGTAACATGAAATCTGAGATATCTAAAGGTATCCTCTATGACTCTGCTCTCGATACACTGGGGCAGGTTTGGAGACATGAAGAATGTGTCTTTTTGGCCGATAATTTTTTCTAGTGGACCACACTGGACGTATGCAAAAATCACAGGTAATCCATATGGAGTGACCCAGGCGTTCAGATCTTAAATGAGAAGTTTGGGGACGAATTGCATTAACGTGTACGTACTAGACAAACTCGGCCTTCCATGGCACAGTTGGTGACTGTATTCAAGGCGGAATGGAAAAATATCCCTCTTGCTGTTGTCCAAGGACTAGAGTACAGTTTTAAAAGAAGATTCCCTTCACAATCGCTGTATGTGTGGGGGCCTACAAACTAGTGGCATATATAAAATCTTGTTGATCTATTTCCTATATATAGAGATAGTCTGACAGTAGTGGGGACCAGGAGAAGGTTCCAGGGGGTCAGTAGAAAAGCATTTTATATTTCACTAGCTAAAACAGAACTTTCAAAAACATATACATATTTCATAATTTTAAGATTCGTTTTTTTTTCTGAAATTTTAACTTTAAAATCAAAAACAATTAGTAGAAGATTCCAATATTTATTGATTTGAAATAAACTTGAAGTTGAAAACGACTTAGTGTTGAACTGAACACTGCACTCTAAATAGCAGCTTCATCGTTCACATTACGATTAAAGTATACACATGGGCAAAGATGTAGCACTCATTTTATTTTTCACAGTTTATGAGTGCAAGTGTGACATTGACAAATCTGCAATATATGAGAGCGAATGTATCATTCTAAGCGAAATGCTGTTAAAACCTGCACGCTAGCCTATGCATTGGTAGCTAGCTCAGTGTGAGTAAATATAAAAATTATTTTAAGTTACAAGATGGGTTGGGCACTGTAATTAGACCACCTAGAAAACGGAAACGTTTGTTGTGCGCTTTATAGGAATGAAGAACAGGGAAAGTTAAATTCTGAATCAGTTGTTTCCCAATTACTGAAACGCTACAAGGAAATCATAAATGTGGATTCAAAGTACCATTGATAGTCCATAGCAATGGTGACAATCCACAGCTGTTGTTGCAAGCCCGAGTATTGTGAGACGTCGCTTATAAGAAAGTGGATTCAAAGCCAGCCATCCAAGGGAAAAGCTGTTATTAACTGTAGCAATGAAAAAAAAAAACGTTTGGAATGAGCCAAACAGAATAAATCTTGGACTGTTGATAGATGGTAAAACGTTCTGTTTTCGGATGAAAGTCGTTTCCGTTTTTGTACAAGGCTTCCCAACCTCCTGTTAGGTTTTTGTTTCGCAGTTCATTTGAGGCAATGCTTCCAAAAAATGCGTGCATCGAAGATCTAAAACAGTCAGTTATGGTATGACGTGCTATTAGTCTTAATGGTGCTTGCCCTTTAATTTTCGAGAGAAATGGCAGTAACATTATGAAAGTGTTATTCAATCATATCAGCAAGAAATCTTTTTGATTCCTTAAATTGGTAGTTCAACTAGTAGATTTGTCACCTTACACTACGTCTTAAGGGTAAATAGTTTATTTTAGACCCTTTATCCAACAATCCTCCCCATCAAGAAGATACTCGATTTCTCTCCATTTTCACTGTAGCATACCCTCATCAATGATGACAATGACATTCACGATATCTTTAACATAACCCCACAGAAAGAAGCCGAGTGGAGTGATATCTGGTGAACGAGGTGGCCAGGGAATTGAGCTTTTCTTCCGATCTACCTGTCTGAAAATGTTTCATATAGGAAACCACGAACATACAATCCCCAATGTGGTGGTGTATCGAACAAAGGTACGGGACATCTAAAGCAGAGGATCACTGATGCCATTGCCACCATTGATGACGGTCTACTACAGCGAGCATGGCAAGAAATCGAGTATCGTCTTGATGTGCTTCGTGCAACTAATGGGGCCCATATAAAGGTGTATTAAATGTAGCAAAAAAAAAAACTTAAAAATATGCTTCTAATTTTGTAATAATTTCCAATTATCTGTGTTTTCATTTCCCTTTGTAATAAATTTTGGAAATTGCTAAAAGATTTCATGGACACCGTCTGTGTGACTTGTACTTTCAAGTATTAAAAACTCTCACTTCTGATTTTTATACTATGTTTCAACCCTCTTAGTGGCTGTCTCAACAAGGTACTTTTCAATAGCAGGACTGGCCAGATCTTGATGGACGAGACATCTCGACATTCGAAACAATCTGAACATATCTTGATCTCGTCATAGTCAGAAATCGGCAATATCTTTATGAAGATATATCTTGCGAGTAGAAAAATTAGTCGGATCTTGATTTTTTTTCAAAATTACGCCAGACATCGTTTTCTTAGACATGAGGCGTCTTGCAGTCCAATATAGCAGAGAGGTGGCTCCAGAAAGGTCAAGAGCTCCAAAGGCATTTTGATGGACGAGCTATCTTGTCAAAAGCTCTTGGAAAATTAACCTTCCTGGTGGCTGTCTCAACGAAGTTGTCATTAGAAAAACTGACCGGATCTTCATGGTTGCGATATCCCACCATTAGCAAAACTGACCGGATCTTCATTGTTGCGATATCTCGTCAGTAGCAAAACAGGCCGGATCTTCATGGTTGCGGTATACTGCCATTAACAAAACTGACCGTAACTTCATGGTTGCGATATCTCGTCAATAGAAAAATCGACCGGATCTGCATAGTTGCACTATCCCGCCATTAGCAATACGGCTCGGATCTTCATGGTTGCGATATCTCGTCATTAGCAAAACAGACCGGATCTTCAGGGTTGCAATATCCTGCCATTAGCAGAACTGACCAGTTCTTCATGGTTACGATATGTCGTCATAAGAAAAAATCCAATCAGACCTTGATCTTGTAATCGTCGAAAAAATCGGCAATACCTTTATGACGAGAAATCACGTCATTAGCAAAATCGGTCGGACCTTGATTGACGAGATATCTCGTTTAGGGTTAAACATTCAGAGATATTTCAGCCCATAAAAATCTATTTTGTGTAAATGTAAAGACAAAAAATTGTATACAATCAGGGCCTTTGTTAATTGTAGAAGATTCGAGATGATTACTTAGAATTTTGAATGATAAGAAGTATAAGAAAAGGAGGGCGTATATGAGAAGTATCTTAGAAGTGTATGCGTTTGTGTGATCAAATGAAGTACTTGAAATAACCAACATGTATGTGGATAAAAATATCTAACTAATATTATTCTAATACAAAGATGAATTAATTCATTTTCAATATGAATAAACAGTTTTTAGCAAGACAAAATACCCTACAAAAACCTTCCGGCACTATTCTCAAACAAAATGTTTTATTTAAGTGGTACTATGATATTGCGAGAGAGAATGCACCTTTTAAATTTGCATTCAGAAATAAGTAAAAATACGTTTATCCATGTTTAACTTGTATCGTTAGAGTTTTTAAAAAATTTTGAATTTTAAATCCCATTTGCATTGCTTCAAAATATCAAGAAAATAAAATATCGGAATTTTAATCCCGACATCTGAGTTTTCTTTTTACTTTACCATATTTAAAAAAACTTACACAATTGAGTAACTACAAATTCTCTGAACAAATTAACTGGAAACTCTTATTTCTGTAATTCACAGTTTTTGTTCGTTGATATTTCTTTCTAATAGCTTGCAAAAAAGAAAATATGCTAAAGAACTAACATGTCACAAAAGGTATATTTTGGCTTTGAAAAAACGGATTGCCAAGGTCTCTTAAAAGCACCAAATTATTTCATACAGTAATAAAAGTAACATTTCATTTCCTTCCGAAAAAAGTTTTGCACAAAAAACGCTGTTACTTGAAAGAGGATTTTCTTTTTAGAAGTTTTCTTTCTCCTAAATGTCATCAATCTCCTCGAATATTAATTAGAGCTCTTGATTAAATATTTAGTTTATCTATAATCATTATTCAAACATCTTTTAATGAAGGATTATGTGATGCAAAATTAACAGTATGTAATGGATACATATAACCTATATGAAACATTGCGTAATTTTTACGAGTGAGCAAATATAGAACAATAAATCTTAAGACGTGAATGTATGACATTCATCTTATATTAATTGTTTTATTTTAGAGGAATTTTGTATTTATTGTTTTCACCTGTCTCTTATTTTATAAAATAGCTAATTATTGTTTCAAAAATGTAGCCTTAATTTTTTACTTGGCTTAAAATTACAAAACAGTTCTAGACAAATTCTAGACAACGCGTCTAAAAATCTACCTATTATATTTTCTATCCGAGTTGAAGCTTAAATATTAAGGGTACCAGCGCACAAAAATCTTTCAAAATTTGAACTATTTCTTTTTGAATTTAAATAAATATTATACAGTTATGTTGAAAAAGATATGTTATTTATGAAGATATGTTAAGTAGAAGTATTTTAAATATTTTTTTTGAAAATACCTGTAGGTGCCTGCAGTAAGGTCAATATTATGCTGTAAACATCAATATCGTAAATGTGCATTTTTTTCCACAACAGGAACATTTTTTCAAAGTCTATTCAAGCAAATAATTGGTTTAGGAGTGTGTGTGTGTGTGTGTGTAACACACCATATAACATATTTTAACATACGTATTTTTTTCTATCTGCTTAGAAAAGTTCATTTTTACTGTTGGAAATAATGAAAATTTTTGTCACATTTAAAAACAATATGAGTAAAAAAAAAATTATCAAAACTTAAAATTTTTAAAAAATTTAAAAATTCCTGTGTTAAACGGTGTCCTCATAACCTGTATAAAAAAATCAATACACATTAAAGATTCAAAGAAAATATTCCTTAAAATTTGACCATTTTAACATTACGGAGATAGGACTGCTCTGGTCCCCTTAAAGAAACCATTAATATATTCATTATATCATTTATGTTTACTTTATGTATAGTAAGAAATTAACTTAACCTTATCTCTTGTTCTTTTTTAAGACTTAATACGCTTATTTCATTATGAAAAATCAATACACATTAATTCAAAGAAAATATTCCTTAAAATTTGACCATTTTAACCTTACGGAAATAGAACTGGTCTGGTCCCCTTAAAGAAACCATTAATATATTCATTATATCATTTATGTTTACTTTATGTATAGTAAGAAATTAACTTAACCTTATCTCTTGTTCTTATTTAGACTTAATACGCTTATTTCATTATGAATATATGTATATATATTGCCTGTTTGGTTATATAAGCCATCAAAATATATAATTTTCGCTTCCAAAACGTGTTTGTTTCCATGTAGACAACCAAAAGTGAGAGTTTGTATTTGTTTTGCTTGTACACTAATTTGTAAGAAATTCATGACACTGATGGAAGACATCAATGCAGTTAACTATAAATTAATATCATAAAAATTTATTTTTAACTGATTATAATAGTTGCACTATTCGTATTCTCTTCTAATCTGATTAGCCCTAATGGCACATCTCCTCTTTAAGTTTTCACGGGCTTAACGGTCACGAGGTACTCTAGTAATCTTTTCTTTTCCCATGGGCTTAACTGTCTTTAGTAAACAAAAGATTCGTCTACCAAAGCAGTCTCTTTCTGCTTTTATCCCATTGCTTTGTTTAGCCGTGGTAGCTCGGTTAAAAGAATGTTAGCAACCTGAGAATGGAGTACCACAGCTCACGTGAGTTGCATTGTCATCTGAACGTGGTACAAAACTACGCGCTGTCGTCCTCGAATATTTCCATTGGGGGATTGATCCCGGAACGTCGTCAATAGTCCGTCGTGTTGCTCCAGTACGACGTTAATTACAATTCCTACTTATCCACTGCCTTGTTGCCCGGTCCTCTTTTTTCCCTTTCACTATATATTTTACTCGAAGTTGTCTGTCTTGTGTTTGGCTTAATATGGCCATTGAGCCATAAAACCCCAACAAACCAACCAATTTGCACTATAATAGTTATCAAGTGATTGTTTCATGCGCTGCTGTATGTGTTTTTGAATTAACGTGTTACTGGAACAACACACCGGATATTGGTGAAGGTCCGGGATCAATCCCCAAGGCAAAGATCCGAGGACCGCACCACATAATTTTGAACCACGGTTAGATGACAAGGCAACACCTGAGCAGAGAACCCACTCACCAAACATCCACACTACGCCAACGTGATGATATTTGAGGTAACGACATATTTACTGTGCACCAAACCCCCCCCCCCCTCCCTTGTTAACGATGATCTTCGTTTCGATTCGAACTCGAAACCCTTCACATACTCTGCCGTGAAGTACTAGTTTGAAGAATTAAATAGGCTCAGGCTTCTGTTTCAGAATTGAAATGATAATTTTGTGCACTAAATTTCTCATGCTTTTGATCAAAAATTTCTTTAAGGGAAAATCCATTACATTTATATAGATTACTCCGTAGAATTCCAAATTTCGAATGAAATTTTCAATAATTTCTTTCGAAGCGAATAGTACTTATCTATTTCATATGGACAACGTAACTTTCAAACTCGAGACAGTTTAAAATTGTGATGTTCCTTTTTTTATTACCTTTTTTAACTTTTTTTATCAGCATAATTTAAGTCAGCAATGAAAATATTTTGTTGTAAATGTATGAAATAATAATTTTATGAAGTGATAATTTTAGCTATGTTTAACTTACTGATTATGGGATGCACGATTAGAATCTTAACCCTATGACTGGTTTCGACGAGATATTCGTCCATCAAGATCTGACATATTTGCTAATGACGAGATATCTCGTCGTCAAAATATCGCCGATTATTTTTATGACAAGATCAAGATCTGTTCAGTTTTTTGTTAGTGAAGAGACGTCATCTTAAAGGACGAGATTTCACGTTCATCAAGATCTCGTCAGTTTTGAAAAAGACGAGATACGTCGTTAAGACAATACAACTACCAGAAGAGTTAAATTACTGAGACGTTTATAGTAAATAATGTAAGCAAAGACATGAAAATTGTTATTTTATATTGATTATTTATGGAGTATAAAGTATTAGGAACATGGTGACGTAACGTAAATATGACTGTCAAAATATATTACACTAAAGCAAAATATAAGGCAACATCCATTTTGCTAGAGAAACTATGGATGGCAAAACTTCTTAATGGAGCTTTAATGGTTATTCCAATTCACTATATTAAGCAAATTTATTAACAAACTATCAAAAGTCTGAAAGATGGTAAATAAATAATAAACACAGTTCTAGACTGTTTATGCGAAGTGATATTTTAAATATTCCCGAAAAGATAAAAATGAGGAGCATTTAAAATGAATCTGCTTCAACACTCAACTTTTAAGTATGAGCGCTAAGTTTCTCATTCGTTCTGAGGATAATTTCATGCCTACATTATTATAGTGCATTTGGTTATGTAATATAAGTGTCCAAGGTAATCTGTTACAGTGCATTGTTAATTGTAAATTAGAAGTAGGAAAGATTGCATTGAGAACGCATGATCATGCTTTTTAGAGGCATAGCCCCTTGTTTGAGTTATGCGGTGAAAGAAAATAAAAGTTATAATCGTGTTCTAACTCAAACATTACAACATGTTTTATTCATACGAAGAAGAACAAAAGCCAACAAACGTAGAAATTGCTGGTAAACATGAAGCATCCCGTCTTTCAAATTATTTCGTATTCAAAAAGCAATTTAGAAAAACAAATAACAAAAACTAAAATGAAGTTCAATCTTTCAAAATGAGACTACATTGCACCTTTTTGGTAGCACTGGCTATTACTCACACCCTTATTAGTCTCCAACTACCACGCGGAAAGCATTTCCATAAGGAAGAATTAAAAAAATCCTCCCAAAAACCACCACTAATTCATTTATCCTTTCCCAAAAAAAGTAACTTTGAAAAGAAACCATTAGCAAGATGCCATAATAAAACAATTCCGCACGCTAAACTGTTCATGGGGTAAGTGAGCTGGAAGAATAGTGAGGGTTCCGCAATTTGTATGATGAGCGTGTTGTCTCAACATTGGCGAGAACACCTCAAAAAAATACGAGCGTTTAATCGCTGGTGACTAATGAGCCTTTTCAGTTGCTTTAACTAGTCGAGTCATTATCCAGATTTGTGCTCAGAGAATCATTTGTCTTTTCACGCCCAAATTATTCCAAGTGACGACAAAGTGTTCAGTAAGGGAAGAGGACACGACAGATTTATTTTCTGGTCTTTTTTCAAGCCCCGGATGTCACTTTACGTCAAGTAGTGATTAATTCTTCAGTTTTAGAATCAATGCGTGAGATACTTCCAAAAATGCCGTGCAAGTGGATCTCCCGCCATTTAAAAGATGGCATAAAATCGCAGTGTTTAAAAGAGGGTTTTGATAACAATTCCCAGAGATGAAAACCAAAGCTCCATGCACGCGGTTTTATAAAATCTTATGAAATTACACTCGTGGAATGGTCAGTGCAGATAACATTTAATAAACATTTAGGATAAAACATTTAGGCCAAACATTTAGAATAAAACATTTAGGCCAAATTGTTCTAATTGGCGATACAGCTGAGTTGAGAATCAGGACACGACATATTTATTTTCTGGTCTTTTTTCAAGCACCGCATGTCACTTTACGTCTAGTAGTGATTAATTCTTCAGTTTTAGAATCAATTCGTGAGATACTTCCAAAAATGCCGTGCAAGTGGATCTCTCGCCATTTAAAAGATGGTATAAAATCGCATTGTTTAAAAGTGAATATTGATAACAATTCCCAGAGATGAAAACCAAAGCTCCATGCACGCGGTTTTATAAGATCTTATGAAATTACACTCGTGGAATGGTCAGTGCAGATAACATTTAATAAACATTTAGGCCAAACATTTAGGATAAAACATTTAGGCCAAACATTTAGAATAAAACATTTAGGATAAAACATTTAGGCCAAACATTTCAACGGCCAAATTGTTCCAATTGACGATACAGCTGAGTTGAGAATCAAGACACGGCAGATTTATATTTTCTGGTATTTCTTCAAGCCCCTCTACAGAGTAAACCATTTTCACGGTCAAATTGTTCCCAGTGACGATACAGCTGAGTTGAGAATAAAGGCACGACATGTTTATTTTTTTGTCTTTTTTTTTTAGGATTTGCATGTCACTTTATGTCAAGTAGCGATTAATTCGTCAGTTTTAGAATAAAAACGTGAGGATACTTCCAAAATTGCCGTGCAAGAGGGACGAGCATTGTTTGAGAGAGGATTTTAATACCAAACCCCAAGGTGAAAATTAAAGATCCATATACGCGGTTTTAAAGTATGTTATGAAATTACACTCGTTGAATGGTAAGTGCAGGTATTAAACAATCCTCTTCAGGGTAAAAATCTTCCCGGTTAAATTGTTCCAAGTGACGTCAGGTTCAGTAAGGGAATAGGACACGACAGACAAATTTTCTGGTCTTTTTCAAGATCTGAATAACACTTCACACCAAGTAAGGGTTGATTCTTCAGTTTAAGACTCAAAGAGTGATGTATTTCCAAACATTCAGTGCAACAGATACAGGGGCATTGTTTAAAGAATGGATTCTTGATACCCATCAACAGAGATGAAATCTAAAGCTCCATCCATGTGGTTTTATGATATTTTATGAAATTACTCTCGTGTAATGGTCAGTTCAGGTATAAAACAACCCTCTTGGGGTTGAAAATTGCTGCAGGAATTACGAACGTTTTAGAAAGAAGCCCTCTAGAATATAAAAGTATACTTACAGAATCCATAATTCTAGCCAGAAAGGGAATTCCATAAATGTTATGGAGGAAATATTTCAACATAAAGAAAGGAATCTGAGCTGATTTAATGCGACAAAAATGCTGTAGTAATTAAATCTTCCTCGCTTTGCTAAACGCTGAATTTTAAAAATATTACAAGGAAAAATTAATCCGTCGTGAAACCTTAATTAAACCTCTTTCTGTGTACAATTAGAAAGAGAAAAAGCTTCGTCTAGATGTAGATTTGTTGCTCTTAATGAAAGCTACTCACAAAGAAAATTAATTTGCTCTGTGAGTAAAACTAACTTTCGTAATAACACTTTAAGGTTTCAGTTCCTCCAAGCAAAGCAAATCTATGTTGAGACGTTTGAACAGAATTATTCACATTAAAATTCTTTTCGGAATTATTTTCCGAAAAAAATTTTAAGTAGCAAAATAATTAATACCTCATTCGCTTAGATTCATCCATCACTCTATGGATCCCGCCCCATTTAAGAGAGTAGCAGTTTAAACTTTAAATTAAAAATAAAGTGAAACCATAAAACCTACCTATAGATATATAAGACTTCGGAAATGAATTCAACATCTTTTGGGAGCCCTGTTCAGAGTTATAAGGAAAATATATTTACCTCGTGGGAGCATAATTTACTCGATCCCACACATTAAATGTCTTCGGTATAGAAAACAATCTTTGAAGTAGGAAAGTGTTGGAAATTTCAAAATGTATGTAAAAGTTTTATAAAACTAGCTTCAATTTTAAAAATTAATATCGAAAGAAAGTGCATGAAAAAAGTTCCCTGCACGAATTATTTTATAAGATGAAAAGTAATTTTCATTTTTAGCATCCATTTTATAGAATCCTGCTCGTTTAATCCTGGAATAGGGACATACATTGCGAAGATCCTAGTACATTTCAGAACACTTTAAACTCCTCGAGCATATCTTATAAATTTTAAAATAAATCTCTAACAAAGTTATTTCTAATGTCAAAAATATTATCGATTTTTAGTACATTTGCGATCCATAATTATTCCGAAAATAATACCTTTATCAGTAAACATTTTAGAATTTTAACATTTAGATTCATTATCCCTTTATAACTTACACTTTAGGGACAAAAGTATTAGGACACAACATGGTTTTCAGAAAATGTGTTTTATTACTCTATTTAGTAGCGGGCAGGCTCTCCATTTGCTAGTATTACTGCTGCAATACGTCGAGGCATTCTTTCTACACGTTCTCTGAAAGTATGGATAGGAATAGCTTGTCATGCCTCTGGCAAGACTGTTAGAAAAGATTGTTGTGAAGATGGTTGTGCGTGGCCATGTCGTACTCGTCGCTCCAGTTCGTCCTACAAATGCTCGATTGTGTTCAGATCGGGGTTCTGAACAGGCCAAACAAGCAAATTCACCTCATTTTCAGGAAGACAGTACAGCAAAGTTTTGTAGTATGACATGGAGCTCGATCCTGTACGAAGAAACAACCATCACCGCCGCAGTATTACCATGGTGTTGCCAATGCCTAATCATCCAGGTTGTCCAGGTTCACGGTACCAGATACACTCATGTCCATAAATTAAGGATAATTCAGAATCACACGGAAATCGAACTCTAAAGTAAAAATTTCACCTGTAGAAATATCGCACACATTTTCTAGAATAATATCCAAATTACAGGAAGCCATCAGATGACGCTGATAGTACGTCACAATGACGAGAGTGCAAAAGAGGTGTATATAAAGAATGGTAAAAAAGAAGTAAAATTGTTCACAAGCGTTCTGTAAGCTGCTCAGTGCCACAACCGAATAGTAATAACACAGAGGACGCATGTCGATGATTTTTTAGGTGGTAGAATTATCGACCTCCTGGAATGTGGGCATACTCAGACGGAAGTTTTAGTGGAACTTGGTATCGCCCCAAGTGTCATCTCTAGACATTGGCAACGATTCCAAAATGATGGAAACGTCAGTAGACGTTACAATACAGGTCTCCCCCAGTTACAACTTTAAATGACAACCGGTATTTGACAGTAACTACAAAAAGAAGCAAATTGAGCACCTCATACGACCTTTCTCATCAGCTATCTTCAGCCACGGGTACGACAGTTTCAAGTCAAACTTTTACAGACATTTGGGACATGTTGGTCCATATGCTCGCAGGCCTATCAGATGTGTTCCGCTCACTTTAACTCACTGTCGCCTGCGGTTAGCCTGGAGTAGAGAACATGCAATGTGGACATCGTCACAGTGGGCTTGTGTGATGTTTTCCGACGAGTCCAGGTTTAGCTTGCTGTCTGATTCACGGCGGACGTTCATATGGAGAACGCCAGGTACCCACTACCACCAAGACAACATCATTGAACTACACCGTTACGGTGGTGCAGGTTTCCTCGTTTGGGGCAGAACTATACAGGGCTCCAGAACAGATCTACATGTTCAAATCGGAACCATGAGAGGCCAAATTTATCGGACATCATTCTGGAGCATGTTCGTATGTTTAGGGATGCCACGGTCGCAGAATTTGTGTTTATGGATGACAACGCCCGTCCTCACCGTTGCAAACATTTTAAACGAATGCCTTGAAACTGAGGATATTACCCGTATGAAATGGCCAGCATTCTCACCTGACATGAATCCGATAGAGCATGTGTGGTACATGTTTGGCCGACGAGTTGCAGCCCGTTAACCGCCTCCTACATGTATACCGGAACTTCGGAGAGCATTGCTTGCTGAGTGGAGTGATCTTCCCCAAGATCAGCTTGATAATTTTATCCTCAGCATGCCTAGGCGTTGTACGGACTGTATTTCATCGTCTGGGAGACATACAATGTATTAACCATCATACCAACCATATCATGTTAAGTTTTTGTAAGGTCGATATTTTTTTGTAATTGCTCCAATGAGCAAAAATCGTTGTTTTCATGAATTTTATCGTACATACACCATCTTTTTTGTTCTTTATCTTTTGTTAAATAAATGGGCTTTATGAATGAGTCACGTTTGTTTTGTTTCTGAACCTTTATTTGCCGGAGCTGGCATTATCCTTAATTTATGGACATGCGTGTACATAAAGCAATGGGTCGAGTTCTAATCATGAAAACAACCCCACATTAAGATGAATCCTCCTTCGAATTTCTGCTGTGTCCATATACTGTATTTTCGGCTTACTAATAAAACACACTAAGCCTAAACATTGTTATATAAAACGAGTAGAAATTCTCCTCCTTAAGCTTTAATCATTATGTGTGTCCCTCAAGAAGAAATATATGCTTCATGCAAACGAAACAAACTTAATGATCATAACTTAGTCTAAAGATGACCACATTCTGGTTTTAAAAAGCTAAAAAACTAGTATTTTGAAATTTTTTGTGTTTTACTTTGAAGTTGATATTATTAAACTAAAGACTTGGGAAAAAAAGAACTTTAATATAGGGTACTAAGAAATCTACTGTACTAAGAAACCGATGCGTAACGACTTTATTTAAATTACGAGAAAAAATTAATGTGCACAAATACGAGTGATTTATTCAAAAACTTTAAAGTGAACAAAATTTTTGAAAATTGAAAAATAACACCATGTTTTAAATCTAAATAAGTTCTTTCAAATTTATGAACATCTATGATTGCTTTTGTCAGCAATGTGAATTTATATTTATTATAGTTCATATAGCAAAGAAAAACACTCTTCAAAGCAATAACATTTTGAAACAAACTATGTTTTAACATTAAGAAAAGGCCCTTCGAGTTTTTCAACAATACAACACTTCTTCCAGAAAGAAATTTTTATCTAAAGAAGTGTATCTTACTATTTTAACGAAAAAGATACTGTGAACATAACCATATGACAAGCATATCCTGCATCTACACTTCACACTTCCACACTCCTTTCAAAACTGTCGGCCTACACTCACTCGGCTTATGAAAGCAACATAAAAGACACTCAACCTATCGGAGTCATTCATTGCACGATCGCATATAGTTAGGTACACCTTTCAAGTTGAGTACATTTAAATATCAAACACTAGTTTCCAAAGACTGTGTTCAAATGCTATAATTCTATCCTAGTTTCAAAAACTATTAAACTTTTCACAATTCGAATACGTAGTGCTTGCAAGAACAGCATCCCATACATGTAAATCAACAGAGGAACAAGACTTGTTTACCAAATAGTGCCGCATCACGTCCTCCCTACTGAGTTTTCATACCTTTTCAAAGATCGACTGACCCAAGGTCAATTGACTTCTCATTGTAGTGGGACAATTAAGCTGAAACAAATGAATAAGTCAACTTAGTGGTAGCATTTATCGAATTCAGCCACTGATAAATTCTCAAGAGAACTATGGCAAAACTTGACTACGATTTTAAAAATTAACTCACTTTATAATAAATGGTACATAAAACACTGTATCCAATCTCAATCATTGAATACTTTTTCGGTAACTGAAGTTGTGCATTGTATTACCAGTTTGTACTATGACATCAACATATCACATACATTTTTACCGCGGTCCTTTTAAATTGCGTATATTTAAATATCAAACACGCTTTTCGAAAGAATGTGTTCAAATGCCATAATTCTATCCGAATTTTGAAACTGTATTAAACTTTTCATAATTCCAATACGCATTGCTTGCAAGAACCGCATCCATTATACGCAAATCAAAACAGGAAATAGAGTTGTTTACTTCCTGCATTCCCAGTTCTCCCTCCAGTATTTTCAATATAAATCGGTCCAGTTTTATACGATATTAAACAATCAATAGCGTAGCGCGGAATTTCTTCCGAAATGTCTTTATTTCCACTGCTGCTCCACCATTTGCAGATCATTTTTTAGTCGTAAATAGTACTTCCGAGCTACCATTTGACATAGATATATCTATGTCATCTTTCTTGAGGATGCAAATCCAGATGCGACATGAGATTTGACAAATACTCCCTCTACTATGGACGACAGATAAAAGCGACGTCATTATATTGTCATTTTGAACATCGTTCATCAAAACGTCAAGTTACAAAGAGAATATTCCTTACAAGCTTTTAAGAAAGATAAAATGTCGCATTTCTTAATTCGGAAGCTTGGAGTCTTTTCTAGCAGCCGCATCGGGTTTGTAGAGACTTATTTTGAAAATGGAACCCAATTTCCTTAAAAGAATACGCATTTACAGACGCTTTGTGGTGGTTTCATTACAATGAAAGAGTATTCAGTAGTAAAGTTAGAATTTGTCACACACAGAATGAAATTCAAAGCAATATAACGTATAGACAATGTGTGAATATTTGGTGTTTTACTAAGCACAAAAATTTACTGAGAGGGATTAGTGAATAAAGATCATTTTTGTTTTCGACTGTACTTTTTAAAACCGGCTATTAGCAAATAATGTCTCATTAAGCCCCCGTAACATTCTTGGATGTAAATAAGCAAATGTCCATGTCAAAAACTCAATCTAAGTAGATTTTACGCCTAATCCTTTTGCGATTCTATTAATTTATTCTAATTAATCCATCCCCTTTAATGGATGAATAGTAATCTACTAATTAAGATAGTTTTAATTAAAGTTCATACTATTCAAAATAGGTAATCGGCCTGGCTTCAATCCTGAGATAACTTTAGAAATAAATAACTTAAAATGATGCTATTTAAATGGTAATTTTAGTTAACGTCGTACTAGAGAAACACAATAGGCTATTGACGACTGTCCGGGATCAGTCGTTTAAGGGTAAAATCCGAGGACAACACCTCGTAATTTTGAACCACTGTCAAATGACGAAGCAACACCTGAGCTGGAACCCCACTTTCCAAACTTCCACGCCAACCCAACGTGAGGACTTTCGGCCACGACATATTTAAAGTACAACAGCCGCCTCTACACCATACGTTTACAAACATCCATGCCCGGACCGGTTTCGAATCAGGAACCTTCCGATCTAGAGTCTAACACTTTAACCACTATACCTGAGAGGATGACAAGAGGTTAAACTGGAAAAGCCTTTTTTGAGTAACATCATTTTCAGATCTTATGTACCGAAGGTAAGAAAGTACGTACGTTTTTAACTGACGTCACATTGAAGCAACACAACGGGCTATTGGCGAAGGTCCAGGATGAATCCCGAGAACAACATTACGTAATTTTGAACCATAGTCGGATGAAAAGGTCACACCTGATCTTACATCCCACTTCCTCGCAACGCCAACGTGAAGACATTTGAGACCACGACAGATTTAACAAGCACCAGTCCCCATTTTACACGCCGACCAACCGGTATAGTGGTTAAGGTGTTAGCCTCTAGATCGGAAGGTTCCTGATTCGAATCCGTGTCCGGGCATGGATGTTTGTAAGCGTATGGTGTAGAGGCGGCTGGTACACCTTAAATCTGTCGTGGCCGAAAGTCCTCACGTTGGGTTGGCGTGGAAGTTTGGAGAGTGGGGTGCCAGCTCAGGTGTTGCTTCGTCATCTGACCGTGGTTCAAAATTACGAGGTGTTGTCCTCGAATTTTTCCCTTAAGGGACGGATTCCGGACCGTCGTCAATAGCCCATTGTGTTGCTCTAGTACGACGTTAACTAAAATTACCAATTACTTACCCCATTTTACACGACGGTTTATTGTTGGATTCGAACTCGTAACTCTCCAGTTGCAAATCCGCTACTATTCCTACCAGTCAATAGCCCGTTGTGTTGCTTTAGTACGACGTTAACTAAAATTACCTATTTACTACCTTACTATTCCTACCAGCCTACCGTGGACAGAAGGTATCTTAATTAACATCGCATTGGAACAACACAATGGAATATTGGCGACGATACGGGATCAAACCCGAAGTTAAAGATCAGAGGACAACACCTAATTTTGATTGCCGACCAACCGGTATAGTGGTTATGGTGTTAGCCTCTAGATCGGAAGGTTCCTGGTTCGAATCCGGGTCCGGGAATGGATGTTTGTAATCGTATGGTGTAGAGGCGGCTGGTGTACCTTAAATCTGTCGTGGCCGAAAGTCCTCACGTTGGGTTGGCGTGGAAGTTTGGAGAGTGGGGTGCCAGCTCAGGTGTTGCTTCGTCATCTGACCGTGGTTCAAAATTACGAGGTGTTGTCCTCGGATCTTTCCCTTAAGGGACTGATCCCGGACCGTCGTCAATAGCCCGTTGTGTAGCTTTAGTACGACGTTAACTATAAAATTACCAATTATTACCTAATTTTGAACTAAAGTCAGATGACGAGATCACACTTGAGCTGGCACCTCATTCTCCAAACTTTCCCATCACGTCAACGTGAGGACATTTGAGGTCATGAAAGATTTAACGTGAATCATTCCACTTTGAACACGACTTCTTCTGGTTGGATTCGAGCTCACAATCCTCCGGTTGCTATTACGTTAGTCTTCCAACAGGGCTACTGCGGTCCCATGTGCACCGAAAACGGTTGACGATTTTGTTTGATTCATATATAAAAATCTATTTGTAATTATTTTTAAACTTAATTACAACTAGAGTAAATATTTTGAAACTATAAAATGCAGAATGTAACCAATTCTCTTACATATTGACAGTGTGCAAAATTGCACTTCACTAAGCGTGAAGAGTTTTGGTGATTACTTATATCGAAACATGTGGCCGGGAATCTATTATTAAAACTAGTACTATTGATTGAAGGAAGATTCGATATTTTTCTCTTTAGAAATGCATGATACACCATACAAACAGAAACATTATTGTAGTTTCCTACTTTTAAAAAGTAAGACTCAAGAGCACGCTCTGTTGGGAAGACCATCGTACTAAATATATTAGTATTACTTTTAATTAAATTGAATAATAGAACGGGAGGAGAGCGTAAAGAGAAAGTCAACTTTTACTTCACTACAAGAATAGTTCTCAACCAAAATACGTTACCGAAAAGAATTCGCCACAAAAATTCGAATGGGCCACTTTCGATTTGTATAATTTAATTAATATATTATTTTAGCTAGAAGCGAGGTAATTTTACCTTCTCCAGAACATAATATTTATTTATACCAAATTTGTCAAAATGCTTCACCCTCAGCTTAGTCTCGCAAAAATATGACAATTTCATTAATTATACACTTTTTAATGAACCAATTTATGAGTGTACAAGTTAGTTACTTTCTAATTCTTTCTTAGTAGGTATATATATATATATATTTATTTATTTATTTATTTATTTATTTATTTATTTATTTACACTACCATACAACAATAACCGAACGCCAGCGGATTTGCATAACATGTGACTACTTGTTTGGGGGTGTTTTTCGTGGCATAACCTGGGACCTTTGCAAGTTGTTCCTAGTAAATTTAACGCCGACGCCTACATGATCATTTTGGACAGTCAGGTTCTTCCTTGCTCTGGCAATTTTATGGAATGCACGAATGTTACTACCAGGACGACAACGCTCCGCGTCATGTTGCAGATTCTGTCAAGGAGGTGTATCAAGATATAGATGTAAAATGTCTTCCCTGGCTTGCTCAGAGCGACGACCTAAACCCAATAGAACATTTCTGAGAGCGACGCTTACGGAACAGGGAAATCCGAAATCTACAGATGAGGTGGCGACATTCTTGCAGCAGAAATGGACCCAAATACCCATAGCTGTGCATCGAAACGATTTTGAAAGTATGCCCAGAAGGGTTGCTAGTGTAATTGCAGCACGTGGTCCCCTATTAAAGCATATATTATTTCCGTTATATCATGACATCTTGCTGTCCATTATTGTATGGTAATTTTATAATTAACGTCATACTAGAGCAACACAACGGGCTATTGACGACCATCCGGGATCAGTCCCTTAAGGGATCCGAGGACAACACCTCGTAATTTTGAACCACGGTCAGGTGACAAAGCAACACCGAAGCTGGCACCCCAATCTCCAAACTTCCACATCAACCCAACGTGAGGACTTTCGGCCAAGACAGATTTACGGTGCACCAGCCGCCTCTACACCATATGCTTACAAACATCCGTGCCCATATATTTTTATATTCACTCATTGCCATAAACTTCCATTGCTTTTGCAAAGGAAATGCTGAAGTAGACATGCCGTTACGCCGCCATCGAAGACAATATAACCAGCTATCAAAGTTCGAGAGGGGAAGAATCATCAGGATGATGGAAGCTGGGTGGTCAGCTCGGCGAGTAGGCCGTTCTGATTTTACTGTGAGGAGGTGTTAGGATCAGCGGACAGAGGAGACGTCATTTACACGGAGAACATGCTCAGGACGCCCTTGACAGACCAGTTGTCGAGAAGACCGTCACATCATACGAAACGAACGCTTAGAGCCAACTGTCTCATTGGCCGCTATCCAGACACAGGCAGCACCTTCACTACGGGCCCCTGTGTCTTCCCGAACCATCGCAAGGCGCCTAGCTGAAGGACATCTGGTATCGCGGCGACCATTACGTGTGCTGCCAATGACACCCACCAACCGACGCCTCCGTTTGGAGTGGTGTCGCGCACGGCGGGATTGGACCGCAACGGAATTGAACCAGGTCGTCTTCAGCGATGAATCTAAATTCAATTTGAGCAGTGATGATAGTCGTGTTCGTGTGTGGAGGCCCCGTGGTGAACGCCTCAATCCTGTATCGCTTTACAGCGATACACCGCTCCCACAGATGGTGGGATGGTATGGGGTGCCATTGCTTTCTATACACGGTCACCCCTAATATTGATCCATGGCACAATGACAGCTCAGCGGTACATCCATGACAACCTTCAGCCACATGTAATACCACTCATGGCAGGGCTCCTAGGAGCCATTTTTCAACAAGACAATGCTCGGCCACATACAGCAAGGATGTCACAGGACTGCCTCCGCCGCATTACCACCCTTCCCTGGCCTGCTCGATCCCCAGATTTGTCACAAATCGAACATATCTCCAATCATTTGGGAAGGCAAGTTGGACACCCTATGCGTTTGGTCGAACTAGAGGCGCGATTACAGCAACTGTGGAACGAGATGTCTCGGGACATCATACGGAACTTGTATTCCTCAATGCCCGCTCGTATCGCATCGTGCATTCACGCGCTAAAGGGGATCCAACATAGTACTAGAACTTCCGTTCATTTGTACTTTTTTCTGCAAGAAATTATACTTTTTCTTTGATTTTCTAATCACTTACTTATATCAAAGTAGTACTTACATGTGTAAAATTCCGTTTCATTTTGACGACTTTTTCTTCGCGCGCCAATTTTTATTGCAATGAGTGTATGTACACGCTACCACTACGGTGCAGAAGTTCGTCCTATTTCTTGCCCTAGTTGGTATTTCATCGCAAAACCATATCTACTACACGCGTGTAAAGTTTTCATATGTTGTTTGAAAGAAGAAATTTCAGTAAGTACTAGGGGAAAATATTGTGTTTTTTAAATTTTACTAAAGATTAAAAATGGCAGAAAATAAGGACCATTTTCGACAGCTTTATTAATTCCGATAAGGCAAGAATGCCTCGCAGACACAAAAGAAGACATGTGTTGTGTACGGTTAGGGTACCGTTGAGGATTCCTCGTGCCGTAAGTGATTCAGAAAATTTCGTCATTTGGATCAGTTCTTTAGCCAGGAGCATCAGAACAACGAGCGCGAGATTATTCAGCTTCAGGAGAGATTGAGAGAGGTTAATGAACATGAAGACGCATATTATATTGATTAAATGTAATTTTTAATAAAAAAAATAATTTTATTATTATTATTATTTTTTTTTTTCAATTTTTTTTAAAAACTGGATGAACTTTTGTAAAAACGTAACATTACAATGTGTTCAAAATTAGCTTCAGAAATTGAACATAAATATTCCATTGCCTAATCCTTAAACTAAATATGCCCTATTGTATATAATAACTGCTCCTTAAACTAAATCAACACTAAGCATCTTAAATTTAAAACCATTAATTTACGAAATTGTTTATTCGAAAACTGGTTGATTTTAATGAATAAATGTGAGATACGTATAATTTTATTTGATTTTTAAAATTTTCAGTTATTGCAGACTTCTAAAACCCGTGGCTAAAATTGATTCTTTAGATCGCCATCCTTACAAACAGTTAAATAAAATATGTTTCATAATTAAATTCGAGTTCATACAATTTTTCTGGGAAACGTGCAAGGTGAGTGAAAGAGTTTAAGTTTGTGTTAAGAATGGTATATCTCTTTTTTGGAGCGGAGAGAATTTTGTCATCCCACCTCCATGAAACGGTTAAGGCTAAGTCTATTAAAAATCTAGACTTGTAATGTGATCAGATATATTCTCTCATTTGATGTTCTGATGTCTACGAGTGATCTAGATTGATGAGACATTAGAGGACTAGGTGAGACATGAGAGAGGACTAGGTGAGACATAAGAGGGCTAGGTGAGACATAAGAGGCCAACAACTCCTTTGTGAAAACGAAAAAATTAATTTTTGTTATGTGCAAAGTACATTTATATGCGATAGATATGTCTTCACCCTGACGTTTTTATCATAGGGTCTTCGGGGGGTAAAACCGTGAAATATCGGTCGTTAACCATTCGTGGGTTTACATACCTGTACATATTGCTACTAAAACAAAAAAAGGCACGAATTTGAATTGTCTGCGATTTTCAACTAACTGCTGTTTTCGAGTCACAGCCGTGTTTTATACTAAGACAAAGCCATGAATCTTGATTCTTAGTGGAAATGCCAATTTTCATGAGAAAACAATAACTTTTGAGTCTTTACTCGATTTTCCTCGAAGCATAAAAGCATTGAAAGGGTTTTTTCTAGAACTCTAAGTTTTGCAGATTCGTGCCTTTGGCGTGACATTAACTATATATCCATCCTGCAAATTGCAGTGTTCCCTGCATGAATTATAACCCGTTTTGATCTTCTTGACCAATAGAATCCTTCCTTGTATTTTTCAACCAATAGATGTGGTTGTGTCCAGGTATGTGCTCTCTCTCTCTCTCTCTTTCTCTCTCTACCTTTTCTCTAGGGCAGTACTCGGAAATTTCGTAAAGCCCATAGGGTTAAAGTTACAATTAATGCTATGCATACTAAGGAATACAAAGGTTATCGCGTTAAATTTTTTTTGCTAATAACAAAGGTTTTGTGTCAGTCGAATCGGGATATTGAAACTCGATCAATAACTGTTTATTATGCGGGGCAGTCGACTGAGTTAACATAGATCTATTTATGGCCCCAAACATAAATAGACTATGTATGATTTATGTAATGATATCTATTACTTCCGGATAGGCTAAACAGACCATGACATTCATCTGGACTCTCATTTCCGATTAGGTGCGGAGACTGAAGAAGTGCCAATATTTACATCAAGTGTCCTCTAATCTTTTGTTTTCATCATCTCCTGTTGTCCGTTATCCAACCAATCCTTCAAGAAAACCAAAAAATCTGTGCAAAATACATTCATATAAGATCGATAAGTCTTAACTCCATAAAATTCTTCCAACATCATTTTAGATTAGGGTCTTCAGAGGGTAAAACCATGAAATATAGATCGTTAAAGTCGAAATCTATGCTATATATCGCGATGAAGACAAGGCCTGTCGTGTTAAATTTTGCTAGTTAATAACCATAGCTTTAAGTCAAGTGAACTGGAATACTGAAAAACAGGTTCGATAGCTGAAGCCTTTAGTTCTTAAATCTCTTTCCTAATCTTATTCCGGAGTCTATTATGGTTGGCAGTCGACTGATTTAACGAAGTCCTATTTGTCATTCCAAACAAAAATAGACAGCGTATAATTTATATAATGATATCTGTTACTGGGATAAGTTAAACAGACCATATGACATTCACCCGAATTCCCATTTCTGATTAGGTGTGGAGGCTTTGAAATTGAACCAATATCTGCCCGTTGTCCTCTAATCTTCTCTCTTAATCATCTCCTGTTACCTGTTGTCACGCATTCAATAATTAATGCATAAATAATCAGGAAGTTAGTTATTTATGGCTTCGAAATCCTATTCACATCTATCCAGTCTTTGGAAACATTAAGGGCATTAGGTAGTGGAATTTAAATTAATTAACGAGGCGTCTCTTCAAATGCGCAGCCATAATTCTGATGGAGATATTTTCTTAATTGCTCTCCTTTGTCATTGAACTTACGGCGGAGAAGTTACGTCGGAGAATAATGAAGTTCAAACAAATGATAAGATTACAGAGTCTACGTAAATGGTGTATTAACTGGTAATTTGTAGCTTCATAGGAATTTAAATGAGCGATTCATGTGATAATCTCACCCGCTCCAAGGGACGTGAGGAACAGGTACCAAAACTTCAGAAATTACAGGTTCAGACTTGATTTGTGGCGCATTCATCAACCGAAATATTTAAATGAGAGGGTTTTAATTTAAAAATAAATAGCAATTCATTAGAGGTGAAGATGAAATGTGATTTTGAAATTATTTTCTCCTCAGTCATTGTAATCAGTTCTCTTGATTCAAATGTGCGTTTGTTATTTACTGTGGAGTATTTTCAAGCCCATTCTTCATTCGATACTCTAAGCTGCCTGGATGCGTTTGTCTTAAGCAGCTGAAATGAATCAAGTGCTCGCCTCTCGATAGGATCTTAAATACATTAGGATAATATCAATCCTTAGCTCTTGATTGATCTTATATAACTGATAGAATTTTTTTATCCGATTTCAGGTTAAAATAGGATTCTAATGTAAAAACAAATTCTAAATTTATTTTCAACATATGCATTGCATATTTATTTCAGCAGACACAAACTTTGTTATTTAATGTGGAGCATTTTCAAGCCCAATCTTCATTCGATACGCTAAGCTGCCTGGATGCGTTTGTCTTAAGCAGCTGAAATGAATCGAGTGCTCGCCTCTCGATAGGATCTTAACTGCATTAGGATATTATCAATACTTAACTCTTGATTGATCTTATAAAATTGATAGACATTTTTTTTTATCCGATTTCAGGTTAAAATAGGATCCTAAAGTAAAAAATTATTCTAAATTTATTTTCAACAGATGCATTGCATATTTATTTCAGCAGACGCAAACTTTGTTATTTAATGTGGAGTATTTTCAAGCCCAATCTTCATTCGATACGCTAAGCTGCCTGGATGCGTTTGTCTTAAACAGCTTAAATGAATCGAGTGCTCGCCTCTCGATATGATCTTAACTGCACTAGGATATTATCAATCCTTAGCTCTTGATTGATCTTATATAATTTATAGGAATTTTTTTAAATCTGATTTCAGGTTAAAATAGGATTCTAAAGTAAAAACAAATTCTAAATTTATTTTCAACAGATGCATTGCATATTTATTTCAGCACACGCAAACTTTGTCTCGCTTTCAGATTGAATTTTTTTAATGCAAAGGCAATTAGACGAATATGCTACTATTAACCCCATGTGTTACTGTATAACACGTGAAGTTAGAGTATAGAACAAAGAGAAGGGGGCTGTAAAAAATGAACAAGGTTTCGCATCTTCGAAAGTTCTCAAGTCTTCCAACAGTGATCGTCCTCGGAGACATATGTCCTTTAGATGTAGGAGCCGCCATGCCTCAGTGGATATGTCTACTGAGCTAGCAACCTTCGAGTTGAAGACGGTGTAGGTTCAATTCCTATCAGGTGCATTTCTCCTTAGGTGTATTTTTTTCTCTGTGTCAATAAAACTTTCATCATGCGTGTATATGTCTATTTCTTGATATTGTATGTCTTGTGTCTGGCGCAGCATGGCCAAATAACCAAGCAGCCTTGAGGTGTATTGGCCAAATGTGACGCTTGTACTTTAAGACCCCAACCAACCTTAAGGTGTAAGCGCATTTCGCCGACCCGAGGTACTCTTGTGATGTTCTCTTTTCCCGTGGGGCTTACTGTCTTTTGTAAACACAGTACCATGCTCCCGGATTACCCAAAAGATCTTTATCTGCTTTCATCCCACTAACAACTCTCCAATCTCTCTTTTTCTATTTTACGTCTTTTATTGACATTGCCATGTGTTTGGTGCAGATTGGCCAAATATGGGCTTTTCGCCATCGAACCCCCAAAACAACCAACTAATAGCGTGCATCGGTGCTTTTCCACGATAGTTCCAAACATTTCAAAAGGTTATCACTGTCCGGTTCAGCCATTCTCAGCACGCGACATATTTCGGGCCACCAAAGATGTCAACACAATGCCAATGCATGACCAGGCAATCACGCTCTGTCAATAATCTAAAAGCTGCAACCTCTCTATAGATTGGCCAAATATGGCCCTATCGCTCTCGAACCCCAAAACAACCAACTAATAGCGTGCATCGGTGCTTTTCCACGATAGTTCCAAACATTTCAAAAGGTTATCGCTGTCCGGTTCAGCCATTCTCAGCACACTACATATTTCGGGCCACCGAAGATGTCAACACAATGCCAATGCGTGACCAGGCAATCACGCTCTGTCAATAATCTAAAAGCTTCAACCTCTCTATAGATTGGCCAAATATGGCCCTATCGCTCTCGAACCCCAAAACAACCAACTAATAGCGTGCATCGGTGCTTTTCCACGATAGTTCCAAACATTTCAAAAGGTTATCGCTGTCCGGTTCAGCCATTCTCAGCACACTACATATTTCGGGCCACCGAAGATGTCAACACAATGCCAATGCATGACCAGGCAATCACGCTCTGTCAATAATCTAAAAGCTGCAACCTCTCTATAGATTGGCCAAATATGGCCCTATCGCTCTCGAACCCCAAAACAACAAACCAATAACGTGCTTCGGTGCCTTTCCACGATAGTGCCAAACATGTCTAAAGATGGTCACTGTCCATGTCATCCATTCCTCTGCACACGACATATTTCGGGCCACCAAAGGTCAACACGATGCCAATGCATGACCAGGCAATCACGCTCTGTCAATAATCTAAAAGCTGCAACCTCTCTATAGATTGGCCAAATATGGCCCTATCGCTCTCGAACCCCAAAACAACAAACCAATAACGTGCTTCCGTGCCTTTCCACGATAGTGCCAAACATGTCTAAAGATGGTCACTGTCCATGTCATCCATTCCTCTGCACACGACATATTTCGGGCCACCAAAGGTCAACACGATGCCAATGCATGACCAGGCAATCACGCTCTGTCAATAATCTAAAAGCTACAACCTCTCTATAGCGAGGACCACCAGAGATGTCACTAATGGAGTCCCTCACTACCTCTTATGTTTAATGTTCTCAACCACTCTAAATGAATACCTGCCTTTTAATTTATTCTGATTATTCGGACTATAGATCCCAAGGGAATATCATGTTGAAAAGTCTGAAGAATATGTGCCCCCTTTTTGGCCAGTTAGTCCTCCATCTCATCAGCATAAGTAGCACAGAGGGAGGGGTGCATTGCAGAACAACCTCGATCCCCCGAGATTGTAAATAGATTCGTAAAGCAAGATGTGAACTATATTTTTGAAATGTAAAGTAGGACAGTTGAATTTATACCACATTTGAAACTAAATTTTTGGCAGACACATTTTCAATTTCGGTTCATTATTCGATACACTAAGCTCCCTGGGTGCTTTTAGGGAGTTGGGTCTTAATCTGGAACGGGCTGGAATGGAATATGCATTGTGTGTCACTCGTCTCTTACCGACATTATAACATCAATCCCGAACTCTTGATTGATATTCATTGACATACCCCCTTTTAACCGATTTCAGATTGAAGATATACATAAGATGTAAGCTATATTTTTAAATTTAAAGTAGAGTGATTTTATTCGTAACGCGCAATTCAAACTAGCTTTTCAGCAGACAAATTTTCAATTGTTTTAAATAGTTATTATAAAGAGCACTCAAATACATCGAGTGTGGTGACCTTGGTACTGCTTCTATAATTAGATGTTACGAAATAATTTGTTGAATGATTCTGTCCTGAGGTAACCAGCTCCTTAACAGGGGCACAAGTTATTTTAAAAGCTTCTATGACAGCTATGGAAATCAATGAACTAATTTACGAATATCTCTACGAAAGTCGCAATCGTATAGCATTAACCTTCTGAAAAATTAAATTTGGCTTGGATGAACAAAATTTTTGTAATGGTAGTCTACGCAATCATTTGTTTAGTGAGTTACCTTTTAACTGGATTGCATTTTAGTGTTATTCATCGTATTTATAATTGGTGATGTTTTATTTATGGAGATATAAATCATCATGCACACAAATCTCTAAACCGTTTTCGTTTATTTGTGTCATTAAAAGCAGCTAAAAGTACAGTAGATGAAAACGAAATACTAAAACACAAAGAAGACTTCTAATTTCGAAAAATGTTGCGCAAAATTTGTAAATAATTCCAGAGATTGCATTAAAGCAGAGAGTATAGTGGAGCTATTGACATTCTCATTTAAATATAACGAGGACTGTGTGTACGGCATTGATATAACTTGGCAGCTAAGTAGAGAAGGCATTAATGTACATGCGTGGGAAGTCGTCAATCCGTTGGAGGCTAGACGCCTTTTAATGACTATATGCTCTTTGAGAACGTTGCATTCACAATGACGAGTGAGTAGAGAAAGAATTTGTAACACATTTTGCGTTGAACTTAAAAATTCGTCCGCAGAAACTATTAAGACCATTAGGAAGTTTTTCCGATTGATGTCAAGTTCTTCTTGCCCGATGAAGACTAGACAAAGTCGCAGCAATATCAAGATCATGTTGATAGTGTGTTTGATATTAAAGGTGGTGTCCATCACTGTAATGCTACTCCAGGCCAAACAATTAACAAATGTATTATCTGAACGTTCTTCGCTGGCTGAGACATGCAATACGAACAAAGCGACTGCAGCTGTAGGCAATTGGTGATTGGCAGTTTCATCATGACAACACGCCCGCCCATTCATCCCGTCTCGTGCAGGTTTTTTTTCGCAAAGCATCAAATAATAACCCAGACGACTCAGCTCCCATTACAGCTTGTGACTTCTGACTTTTCCAAAACCTAATATCTTCTCTGAAAGGGAAGAGATTTCAGACCGTGGATGTGATTCAGGACAGCACGACGAGGCAGCTAATCGCCAATCCAATAATGAACATGGCAGTGCTTAACCCCCTGGGGGTTGTTTCGACTAGGTACCTCGTCATTAGCAAGTGGCCAGATCTTTATGGGCGAGATATCTCGTCATTAGAAAAAAAATTACCAGATTTGGTTCTCGTCATTAAAAAATCGAAAATATGTATCTTCATGACGAGGTATATCGTTAGTAGCAAAATTTTGCTAATAACGATAGGTCATTCTTCACAAGTTAGGTCATTCTTCACAAGTTAGGTTATTCTTCACAAGTTAACTTAACATGGTACGCGGTCCCTAGACGATCGATCTTATTGTCAATGATGATCATTGAAGCAATCAATTGATCGTGTAGGAGACGATTTACGAACATTGATAGTAATTTTGATTGACGGACACTGACGGGCACCAACGGTGGCGCCGATTGATCGTGTAAATACGCAACTGTCAATCTTTCGAGAAGTAGGGGTTTTTAATTCTCTGGTCCAAGTTTCTATCTTCACGATCGTTAAAGATACAATAATAATTTCATAGCATTTGAAATCTGCGGCAAATTTTACACCAGATCGATACCTTAAATGTGAATTTCTGTAAAAAAGTAGTTTTTCAATTGAAACGTTTATATTTTCGCAATACAAATTTGACCGCATTTGACCAATATATTCATTACGAAAACAAAAAGAAACATTTATCTCGTTTTATAAAAAATATAGGACTAATCGACTACTTTGTTGCCTTAATTTAATGTTTTATATAAATAGGTATTAAAAATTGGATAAAAATTCAATCGTATTCGATATGTTTTGAAGATACAGTAATACCCGAAGTTACGCGATAGGTGGGACCTACAGAAAATCACGCGCGTAAGTCGGGGTGGTATTTGGTATTTTTAATTATCGTTGTACTAGAGCAACACAACGGGTTATTGACGACTTGTGTGTCGGGGTACAACTTTGCATATAAATACGTATGAATTTTATTTAATTGGAACCAAGAACTAACAAAAGCACTAGTTTAGAAGAAAATATTCAACAAAATTGCAGTTCTCTCTTCTCTCCCTCTCTCTTTATACATCTTAATACAAAATATTAAAAAAATAACGAGTTACTAAAAAGTTATTTAGATGTAGATGGCTTCATAAAATCGGACAAATTCGTCAGACGACACAATGCCTTTCTTCGTAGCAAGCTAATATTTTTATTATTCCTTGCTTTGTTTCTATGACGTTTTTTTCGTTGGAGTCTGTTTTCAAAATATTTTAAGCCCCTTTCGATTGAGCTGAGACCTTCTGTCATCTTCCCGGGCTGTGCAGATGGTCTTCGACAGCCGTCCTGTTGGTTTTTGAGTGCAGGTGATTTTAACTGATTCTCTGAAAAATATGGCGCAGAAAGGGATCTGTTGGAAAGCTCGAGCTCAGCAGATGTGTTTGTTTTGTGGTGTTCGTTAATGGAGACACGGCTGTTGAATTTTTGCCGGTTTTGTAGAGCCCACGTCATAAAATACGACGATTCAAATGTCTATTGTAATATAGCGTATTTATAGGTTTCTGTTTGTAAAATAAACGCAAGCTATTTGTAAATTAGACTGTTTCGTAGTGTTTCCAAGCACACCACGCGGCTCACAAAGTGAAATACGCAATTGCGCTCAAGACAGCAGACAAGACGGATGCATCGAGCCCCACGAGAAGAGATTCTGTCTGAGAACGGGAGTTTGTGACGCTTTTAATTACTGTGTATCGTGATTATCTCCAGTTGTAGAAAGATAAGTAAAGTGATTATTTAAAAAAAAATAAGTAATTGCTTTGCAAAAAATGGTTAATGTGTTAAAACAATTCAAATCAGTTTATACTGAGGAAAAATCAAAAGATAAAATTAATATTCTGCATACGTTTCTGTATCTTGCAGAAAGTTTAGTTAATGTTAGTGATTAAATCTTCTTTCTCAGTTTATACCATTTTTTGTTCAGTGTCTTTTCTTTCTTCCAAATGCAAGCAGCCAAAGCCAAGGCAAGAAAGTCCAAATCTGAATTTGAATCCATTTTGAAACTAAAAAATGAAACACGTCACAAAAACATTGACTGAATGGAATTGACGGGTTGATTGAAGCTATATTGAAGCACCTATCAATCGAAACCGTCAATAACATTGACAATAATATTGAACGTCTAGGAACCCCTTTATATATATAGCAGAAGTTATTTTGTTTCATGTGAAGTGCTTTACAATTTTTCTGCAGATTTAGGGTTTATGATAATATTTATAAATTTAAAGACATTTTATTATCCCCATCTATAATCACTTGAACTAAAATGACGAAATTGACTCGTTGTTTTAGTTTTATTCCTATATAAAATTAAATACTTCTTTCATTATTTCCATATTTAAAAAAAAATTAATATCATGAACTTCCCCGAATTTATATTAGATATAAACTTAAAAAGTTGGTAGGGGAATTATTTCAATACGAAAGAAGCGTCAACTTCTTAACCAATGTACATTGTTTTAGGCCAAAAAAATAGTAATTTATAAATATGAAATCAAGTGAAAATAGCGTTAGTGTAATCGAATACACCAACGTCCAAAGTCATGTAATACAAAGCCATAACAACATTAAAAAATTCAGCATAATAGCATTCTATTCTAGCAGCCCTTTTCACTTGGACGGAATTTTCAATACCCTTGTTTATAAATAAATATTTTTTTCACAATAAAAGCTAACGATACAAATGCGAAAAAATACAAGCATTAAAGGATTTCAAGACTTGCAAATGCGTTGCGTACATGCAATGTACATGACTTCAGGAATTCCTTCTAAGCATAATATGGTCAGAAAACACCACCAATTAGAATACCACAAGAGGTCCTGTCGAATGAAACAATACAAAGAAAAATCCTCACTAAGGTTTATTTTATTGCTGTACGGTTAAGTATATGAATAAAATGCAGATAGTAAGGTATTGATTTTTTTATCACTTTCTTTCAATAGTATGAGCTCAGTGAACGATTAAATAAGAAACACGAAACTGAGGTAGACATCTTGTTTAACCCCACTGGTGGTTTTATCGACGAGAAATCACGTTGTTAGAAAACTGACCAGATCTTGATGGACTAGATATGTCGTCATAAGAAGAAAACTGACCATATCTTGATCTTGTCAACATCAAAAATTCGGCAGTATATTGACGAGAAGTCTCGTTATTAGCATAATTGGCCACAAACTACTTCTGCTAATTGTTCTTATCTCTGCGCTTCTTTTTCCGATCAGTTTATATTCCCATTTCGATTTCGCAAAAAAAATGAGTTACCAGATGCGAAGAAGTCGAATTTGAAAGGTTTTCGTTAACCTATTCTGGAATACGAAAATTTCGGAAAATTAATTTCTATCCTTTCATTTATCTAAATGAAATTATCATTTACCTCATTTTTAGAACTTATAATTATCATCCGAAACACTGCGTAACAAACAGCTTATTCCAATACCGGTATTTCATTCCTTTCATAAGATCCTATCTGAATAAGACGGGGAAAATCACAACAGCGTTTGCAAGAAACCCAACAAGACAACACACGCCTGAACATTACCCTTCAACCTTAAAAGTAAAGATCTGTTGAAAACTCATTCTAAATTTACATTATCTTTTGTCAGTTTCTACCGCAAACGGCATTTCATTCCCTCCATTCATAAAATCTCCTCTGAATTATAGAGGCGAAATTAGAAAGACCATTTACAACTCGACAAGAAGGCACTACCGTTCATTTATTCGAAGGAATTCTCCCGTACACGAGTCAAAAGCACGTTCCCCTACCCTTCCACGTGCCAATTATAAACAGAAACGTGTAGCGTTCCCAGGCATTTGCATGAGCTCTTCGACCCAAGGAAAGAAACCCAAAGTTGAATTGTACCGGCTTTTTTATTCCAGTTGATGGGATGGGGAGCAAAAACTGAAAAGAATTGAATTTCTCCCAGAACATTCCCCATCATACTTGCATACTTAACATGATTGCACGCTTGTGGTGCCTGGCAGATAACAAACTGCTTAAGGGATCCTTTATTCTGAATGTGTGTCAGCGTCTTTTAAGTACATTTTCAATACGGAAAATAAATTACCTCCAGTCTCCTTGTAACTGATACCGCTCGTTCTGTTGCAAAATGGCGGAACTCGCTAAATTCGTATGCCTTTCACATCTTTCGCCTTAAAATCTGGAGGTGCAGGGAATGCCTCTTGCGGCTAAAAGAATATTATGGGATGGTGTTCGATTTATGCTAACATTTTATGAAGAATTGAGTTGCTGAAAAGACTTCAATATTAAAACGAATGAAATGGTATTAATGGCAAAAAGTATTTATGATGGTATAATAGAAATGCAATGACGAAAATATTTTATTTTAAACTATCGAACTATGTATTTTAGGATTTCCTTCATGTATTTCTTACTCCGCATTTTTAAATGTATTCGTTACTAAAAACAGTTACTTGAAAAATGTTACTCGCTCAACAACTCTTATTGATTTCTTTTTATTATGTTAATTACTTACTACTTTATTAATTTCAATCAGTATGGCGTGAGTTCCCATTTAAGTCTGTTTTCTGGTACCTGTATATCTTTTAGGTATTTGAAGAAAGCACTCATTTTCCCATCGAGTGTAGTTTATACAGAAACAAAATCTAGACGTCTCTTAAAAATACAATTTCAGTTTCAACTTTCAACCTACGAAGCCGAAATCGCTGTTTTGATAGTAAAGCATAGGTTCCAAAAAATACAGCAGCTAACATGTTTTGACTGTCTGTATCAAACAAAAAAGTTTGAATTTCAAAATATTTAAAACCTTCAAGTGGTTTTAACGAGACATCTCGTCCAACAAGATCGGATCTATTTTGCTCATTTTATCATCAAGATATTGGCAATTTTTTTACTACGACGAGATCAGGATTTGGTTAATTTTGCTAATACCTTGAGATTTACTTGTCGAGACAACCACCAGGAGGGTTAACTAAACATTTTTAGTTTTTTGTGTCTTAGTTTGTTGCGTTTGTAAATCTTAGATTTTTATTTCATGTATTAAGGGCGGGTTGCCTTGTCCTTTGTTAATTGTTAATTTCAGGTGGCAGTTCTCTTCAACTTAATAATTTAATTGATTTTAAACAATCGATGGTTATATACACAATGGAATGAAGAAAAGTTAGTTCTACACAGCATCCTGACCGTATCAACATCTTTTAGGTTCAGTCCCTTCTTTCACGTGATGTCTTGCCTCTGGTGCTCGCTGGATCCTGATTGGCAAGTTTCTTCCAATCGGTGGCCTGCTGGCATGGCTTTTCTTGGTACTTCTATGGCTGATGCAATAGTGGTGCACTCTTTGCATCATCTGAGTAATGAAATCGACATCTTGGTTGCGTAATCCGGATGTCACATTCATAAGTCTATAAGTGCAAAGTAAAACATAGATTATGCTAAAATTTTCTGAGTAATTTTCTACGGTATGTAAAAATATTTATTAATATGGTAGCTTGCTTTAAACTTAAAATTTATTTTCATCTCAACTGAAATTACACAAGTGCACTTTAAGTCACATACGTCACATCCTTCAATCTCCTGAAATTTCATTAACGGGTCAGTTTCTCCTTGACATGTGAAAAATAGAGTTGTTTATGGGTATGGTATTTTAATTGACGTCTCACTGAAGCAACACAACGGGCTATTAGCGACTGTCCTGAATCAGTCCCGAAGGGAAAGATTCGATGACCAAGATTTTGAACCATGGTCAGATGACGAGGTCACGCCTGGACGGTAATCCACTCTCCAAATTTCCACACCAACTTGAGGACATTTGAGGCCACGACAGGTTTAACGTGCGCCAGTCACTTTTGTGCGCGACTGTCTTTGGCTGGATTTGGACTCGCAACCCTCCGGTTGTTAATTCGTTACTCTGCCAACCCTGGCTAAAGCGGTTGTTTGCGGGTATTTTGGATTGGTCGGATTTTTCTCTTCGGAGTTGTTCCCGTACCGTCGTCTCTTGCCCATTGTGTTTCTCCAGTGCGATGTTAGTTGAAATACCTACCCACCTACCTCGGTATTGGTATTAGTTTATTAATTCGCACTGAAGCAACACAACGGGCTATTTCGACGGTACGGGATCTCAGTGAAAAGATATGAGGACAACACCTCGTGATTTTAAACCACAGTCAGATGTCAAGGTCACACCTCAGCCGGCACCCCACTCTCCAAACTTCGTGTTTGTGAGAAATCATTTCCAAAAATCCCCTTCTCCTTCTCCTGGACAACGCACTCATAAATTGCCTTCAAAGAACCGAATATCTGGAATTGGTAATTGGTAATTTTTAGTTAACGTCGTACTAGAGCAACACAACGGGCTATTGACGACGGTCCGGGATCAGTCCCTTGAGGGAAAGATCCGAGGACAACGCCTCGTAATTTTGAACCACGGTCAGATGCCGAAGCAACACCTGAGCTGGCACCCCACTCTCCAAACTTCCAAGCCAACCCAACGTGAGGACTTTCGGCCACGGCAGATTTAAGGTGCACCAGCCGCATCTACACCATACGCTTACAAACATCCATGCCCTGACCTGGATTCGAACCAGGAACCTTCCGATCTAGAGGCTAACACCTTAACCACTCCGAATATCTGGAAAAGATAACGTTTCGGGTAAATATCACAAAAACTGCATTAAAACGCCCCCAACAGAGACACTTAAATTCTTAGATTCGTTTTTCACCAAGCGTCTTTCTATCCATTCGAACAACATTCCAATCTTCTAAGAAAAAAGAAAAGCAAAACCCCGTTCCTACTTATCAACAAACGCAAAACCCATCGATGTATCCATACCATTGATAAGTCTCGACTCACCGAATCCACCAAATCCTGATCACTTCCCCGTTATCCCGAACGAGAAACACGAAAACCGAAACATCCCGTCAACCAAAATGCAGCCTCTCTTTGCATACTTTAATTCGAAATACATTTTAAAGGGTTTTATTCCATAACTCACTATTACACGGTTGCGCACAGTTGCTTCTCAGATCGTGCGTCTGACCCCTGCAGGAGAATAAATCAATCTATTCACCGGATCGTGTTGCATATCTTCTTTCTATCCACGCTCCCCTCCGCGGAACCTGCGGTAGACGCGGAAAGCAGAGCGAGGAAGAAGTTTACATCAAATATTAAAATGGGACCTTTACGAAGCATCCGAATGTGAAAATATTCACACAACTGAACATACTTCGCGCGCGGAAGAGAAATTCAGATTTTATAAATATTTCATTTTTGTGATTGGTATGGGTGTGGTGAGAAAGGGATGAAGGCAGGCTGTTTTTTACCTGTGAATTAATGTGGCTTCGAATGTTTTCTGGGTTTTTGGAGGACGTCTGTCGTCTATGTGTGAGGCTGTGGCAGACTCTTTTTTGAGAAGAAATCGCGATTTTTGGATTGTTTGGGGTTTCGCGAGGCAAGGTTCTGAAATGGACGGATTGTTCCGAAGGCAAAGCTGGATTCGACCCAGTAAGAATAGATAAAATACTTGACACGAAAGTCGAACGAGCATCGGGGGTGTCTTGGCTCAGTGGGTATGTCCACCAGCAACCTGAGAGATGTAGGAGGTGCTACTCTTTCATGGAGGTATGTTTACTCTACGGAACCTTTTCAAATGAGCTAGATCTACCACTAACGTGTCGTCCTTCCTACCATCCAAATAGAGACTTTGTAGAAGAAGTTCGTCAGATTTACTACACAATTCAGCCATAACATTTTGTATTACTCTTATTTTGTTTATGTCTATAACATGAGAGACGTCATAATTGGTAATTAAGCCAACGTCGTGCAAAGAGCCACGGTAGCTCAGTCAGTAGAGCGTAGGGCTCGCATCAGAAGGGTTGTGGGTTCTGTCCTCGGCGGAGCCTACAAATCTGATGATTGCGAGATCGGCGCTTCGACCTGGCTAAAGACCGTCGTGTTCACTAATGGTGACTGGGGCACGTTAAATAGGTCGTGGTCACAATGTCCCCCATGTTCCCATACCAAATCAATACCTCTGGGGGTATCTGATCAGGGGGTTATCGGCCTCTGATTGGGATCTAAATTACGATATGTGTGAGTGAATGGATGTATGAAAGGGACCTTCCTGTAAAACGGATGTGTCATGTATGTCGAGCAAAGTCGGACTTCCTCCCAATGGGGCTCAATAACATGGAAGGCGCACCCCAGTCGCCTCTTGCCGTCTTCGACGGGCCTGGCACTCCTCTGGTCTGCCAGTGTAGGCATAAGAAACAACAACAACAACGTCGTGCAAAACACTTGATGCGATTGCAACGGTAACGCGATCAGAAACTCCATAACGATAGCTGAGTGATTCAGTAGATTTTATCTGAATTCTCATCAGCCATTTATTAGAGGATACTTTTTGTGGCACTTTAAAATCTGGGTCTGTGTCGCTATCTTTACTAGCAGTAAATTGTTAGTTCTTGTAAGTTGTTAGTATTTTTTTCCTTGAACTGTAATCTACCTTTATTTGTAATGTTTTATCAAAATTTCATTAATTTTGGAGGCAATGCGCTACCGGAAGATGTTGATGGATTCAAATAATATTTAAACATTATTTTCTATGATTCTAATACTTAATAATATTTGAGCTAATACATTCGGGAAGAGGCTAATTTAAAAGTGTTAAAAATTATCGTAAAAATGTGAATTTTTCCAAATTTTGGCAAACTTTACAGCACATGCGCGACAGGAAGGTATAACCCGATTTTATTTCTTTTTTCACCTCTTTTTAGTCTCCCAAATTCGCAACTTTTCCGCGGTATTACGACTTGAAAAAAAATTTTGAGTTTTTTCGGCCCACCCTAATGTTTAGTTCTGTATGTGCCTGGCTGTAGGTATTTAATAAGCGTCGCACTGGAGAAACACGAAAGGCTATAGGCGACCAAAACCTAGAAGAAACATTCAAGGTAGGTAGGTTGATGGTTTAATTAACGTTACACTGGTGCAACACAACGGGATATTGGTGACGGTCCAGGATCAATTCCCAAAGGGTAAGATCCGAGCAAAATACCACTGAATTTTGAGAAATATCAGAGGACAACAATACTGTTTTGAACCACGGTCAGATGTCGAGGTCACACCAGAGCTCGCACCCCAATCTAAAAACTTCCACACCAGGCCAACATGAGGGCATTTGAGGCCTCGAAGATTTAACGTGCACCAGTCCTATCCCCCTTATACACGTCGGTCTTAAGTGGATTTTTATTTCTTCAGTCTATATACACTACCCTACAATAATGGACCGGACGCCAGCGGATTTACATAAAATCCGTCTACTTGTTTAATGGTGTTTTTCGTGGAATGGCCTGCGACCTTTGAATGTTGTTCCTGGCCAATTGAACGCCGACGCCTACATGAATATTGTAGACAATCAGGTTCTTCCCACGCTCTGGCAATTGTATTGAATGGACGAATGTTACTTCGAGGACGACAACGCTTCACGCCATGTTGCAGCCTCTGCCAAGCAGTGGTATTAAGATATGGATGTAAAACGTCCTCCCTGGCCTGCTCAGAGTCCCGACCTAAACCCCATAGAACATTTGTGGGACGAGTTAGAGCGACGCTAACGGACCAGGGAACCACGTCCGAAATCTATAGCTGAGCTAGTGACATTCGTGCAGCAGGTATTGACAAAAAACCCATAGCTGTGTATCAAGACCTTGTTGAAAGTATGCTCAAAAAGGTTGCATGTGTAATTGCATGGGACCATCCCCTTATTAAAGCATATATTCTTTCTCTTATACCATCACATCTTTATGTCGGGTATATTAGTGGAGGGTAGTTTATAAATGCAAAGCCGAACAGATGAAGCGTACATTTTCGAAAAGTGATTTTCTATCGTATATATAAGTATATTTATCATTATGGTACATGCTTAAATCTCTTTCCATCTCTTCTGAAATTACAGAACACTAAATTATCTACGTAGATTCTCCCTGACAGGCGAAAAATAGTGTTGTTTTGGGGTATGGTGTTACGGTATTTGAATTAACGTCCACTGGAGCAACCCAACGGGCAGTTGGCGACTCTCCGAGACCTAACCCGAAGAGAAAGATCCGAGGACAACAACACGTAATTTTTAACATCGATGAGATGACGATGTAACACATGAGCTAGCACCCCACTCCGCAAGCTTCCACGCAATGTGAGGACATTTGGAGCCACGACAGATTTAGCATGTACCAGCCCCTTTATATACGACGGTTTTTGGTTAAATTCGAACTCCCAACCTTTCGGTTGCTAATCCGTTACTCTGGCAACCGGTCTAACGGTCCCTAATGATTGTAGGAAATTAAAAATTGTAGGAACTCAATTTTCTATTCAGTTAAGCTGTTTGAATTGTATAGTACTTCTGAGAAATGAAATATTTTTATAATAATATATTGTAATTTAATATATTGTAACTCGCGATCCCAAGTTACAAGAGGGGTCTTTCATTAACTCTATTTTACATTACAAGTAAAGCTTCAAACGAATGGATTGATAAGTTTCATCGTAGCACATGGGCCACGCCAGGCCAAACTTGAACATTTGATGTTCTTATTAGTCGTAAGACTAAGAAACCAGTATTAGCAGAAACAGATACGTAAGTAAAGTAAGAATATAACACGAAAGAAACGATGCGAAACTTTATGCGTGTGACAATATATACAATGTCAAAGATGACAGCATAGGAATTAGGGTTTCAAATTTTGTTATTCATTCAAACTGGGTAGCTTCGATTTATCATTCTTTAGATTTTGATTCTATTAGCTATAATTTATTTAAGAAAAAATAATCTACTTCATTTCATTTAATTATTTTTCGTAATGGAAAATTTTCTTTTATAAGATAATTTAATCTATTGCACTAAAAAAGTAGCATAATTTTCTCTGAAGGATTTTTTTATATATCAGTAGAGTAATATCATTAACAATCCTTTTACCTTTTCGATCCTTTATAATATAATGGATTTTTTATACTTAATATAGTGAAGTTATTAATTTGGAAGATCTGAGCCTTCAATTAAAATTTTTTTCGTCAAATTTTATTTCAGACATATTTTCAAATCAGAATTGCAGGAAATAATTATTTTCAATTAAAATACCAATCGCAACCATATGAGGAAAAACACTGATTCACTTATAAGCTAATACAACCCGCAATTATTTTCGTTAAAAGACAGCGGTGAATTTTAAGAGACCAAAGGAGAAACAACCATCAATTGAATTTGCACTACGTTTCGTATACCGTAACTCCCAAAAGTGTTCGTACACTTACGAATTTCAATAAAATAATGTCTATACATTAATAAAAATTAATATTTCAGAGAATGGGAATTTTGTATTTATATCTATAACTTGTTGTTAATAAAACTACATAAAATATTTTAAAAACATAGCAAAATATTTTTTTGGAAAATCATAATCAAAAAGTGACAAAAAGTTACCTCACACAAGACTCCGTACACTTTAAAAAATCTCTACATATTAAAAAACATTGTAATATTTCGGTAGATTAGTACTTAGTAGGTTGTCCTATAGCATATATATCCACAACACCTTTTAAACGTTTGGGCATAGAGTTCACTAGTTTTTTTTTTTTTTATAGTTTCTGCAAAATGTTCCTCCATTCTTCAATCAGTACTGTTTTAGTTTGCTATTCGTTTAAATGTCGCGTCTTCACACTCTAACCTTCAGTTCTATCCAAATGTTTTCTAATGGGTTTAAATCTGGCGACTGAGGTGATGTTTTCAGAACTTGTGGACACTTATAGAGACACCAGAGGCGAACGTTGAGAGCCGTGTGCTTGGGATAGCTATCTTGATAAAAAAAAAAGGTTGTTTCCAATACCCAACATTTTGGGCTGATTATTTTAAATTGTCTGTTAAAATATTTAAATGAAAAGCCTGATTCATTATACCATCAATAAATACCAAATTACCTAGACCTGATGCTGACATGCACCCCCTTTACTGTTCTAACTAAGATTTTAGGATAAAGTTCCTCATTTTTCTTCTCCTCACAATTAAACGCCCATTGGAACCAAATGTTCTTTCATCTGCAAATAAGACATGTTTCCAATATATTTCGGGCTTATTTATCATTGATTTTGGGAAGGAAAGCCTAAGCTGTGTAGTTTTCGCACTTACAAAATATTTTCTTCGAGCAGAACTCCCATTTATTTCAGTTGCCATCAGCACTTCTCGAACAGTTTCAGATTAAATTGAAGTTGAAAATGTTTCGGTAAATTCTGTAGAAATGTTTACACCACTCAAACGTGTATTTTTCACAATTTTTCTAACTAGAAATATTTGATCACGTTGAGTTAACTCTGCCGGACGACTTTTTCTTGCCTTGTTTTCGATCCTATTTTCTTCTTTAAAACGCTTTATCACATACTGCACTGTAATGAATTTACTAATTTAGCGATATTTCGAACTGATTTACTACTACTATGTTGAAAAACTATCAATTTGTTTGTTGTTTTCTTACGACTACGAACCATTTTTGAATAATAAATAGAACATTGCGATGTAATAAAGCAAAAGTTAAAGCCAGACAATTTTTAAATGTCACGGCAATGCAAATTTTTTTTTTTAATGACAGGCGATGATTTTATTTATAAATTTACCTGAAAATGTTTCGGTGTACGATCACTTTTGTGACGTTTTTTTTTTCTCTGCCTCCTTACATTTTCATTTTTATAGAAAGAAAATGAGTCAATAATATTTTTGAAAATGTTATGTTTTATCCAAAATTATATGAAGATGATATGAAACGAAATTCAACATTATATTCGAATTCAATTCCTGGCTACAGCGACTTTTCTAAAACTTTTAAAGTTTGTAAAGTCTTTTAGGAGCCAGCGTATATACCAACATCTCAGCTGAGCTACACAAACTTGATTACATTTGTTGAAAGTTATGAATCCAAACAAAATTACTAATAAGTAGTTTTTAATGTACTCTTACTGCATTTCACCGAAAATTTTTATTTCGCTATTCCCTGATAGTATTCTTATGGCCTAATGATTTGTTCAATTATCTCACTACTCTATTATTTGAAACCGTTATTCAAACCACATCCAAACTGTGCTACATTACTAAATTTTAGACTTCGTTTGATTTTCTGAAAAATAAACGAATGATTCCTTAGTGAAAGCTTATGAAGAACGATTCTAATAGAGATGTATAATTTTCAAAGAGTAAAAGTATTTTTAAACTATAACTTTATCTGTCCAGGAACTTAGTTTCGAATTTAATATATTTTTCACTGTTCTACTTAAAGCTAAACAATTATAAACGATATCATCGATATTTGTCGCTTGCTATCACTTGCAAGCAAAATAATAAAGTAAAACAAACTTTACAAACAAATTTTTTGATTGCCCGAGTTGTGTCAGATCGTATAAAATCATCTACAAATTATTAATATCTTATATTTTTTTAAGTGATACTCCTTTAAATGAACAAAGACAGTTTAATCCGGTTGTAAGAGCAACGTACTAGCAGCCGGACTAAAATGTCCTTTGTTGCAACTGGAGGGTTGCGAGTTCGAATCCAACTAAACACCGTCGTGTGCAAAGGAGTCAGTTGAACGTTAAATCTGTCAGTTCCTCAAATATTCTCAAGTTGGCTTGGTGTGTAAATTTGGCGAGTTGGTTGCATGCACAAGTGTGATCTTTCTCTTAGGATGTTAACCCTGGACCATCATTCTAATAGCCCACTGTGTTTCTCTAGTGCAACGTTTATTAAGTACCTAATTAAGTAGTTAATTAGCGTTGCACTGCAGTACCACAATGGTCTATTGGTGACGGTCCGGATCTTAGAAGTTACTACTTCACGATTTTTTATTTTGAAATCCATATATTTCTAGTATATATTCTTTATTACGATTTTACAAAAGTCCCTCAAATATTCTCAAAAATTATAGGAAGTAACTATAATTTTTTATTTATTATATAGTATAGTATAATATTATATAGTATATTATTATATAGTATAGTATAATATTATATAGTATATTATTGTATAGTATAGTATAATATTATATAGTATATTATTATATAGTATAGTATAATATTATATAGTATATTATTATATAGTACTAGCCACTGAGTGGCTAGCACGACGTTGCCCGTGCTGTACTTTGTGGGGTTGGGTGTGTCCATTGTGAACGTTTGTAAACCACCGGTGTTTGCTACGCATTGCCATTTGGTTTGCTTCGCAAACCAACACCACGGATAACGCCGTGATGGCCTCGTTATTGTGAAATTGGAATTGCGAAGATATCCAATTGGTGTGACGTGACAATTTCTTAGAGAGTGGGGTGCCAGCTGAGGTGTTATGTTATAATTTGACCGTGGTTGTACACGTATATTTGCCTTATTGGATAAAACTTTGACCCTAGTTAATAGGTAGTTGTAGTGCTCGAGAACGTTAATTAAAAATTACCCAATTTTCTCGGATACTTTCTTTAGGGGATTGATCCCGGACCGTAGTTAAGAGCCCGTTGAGTTGCTATAGTACGACGTTAATAAAAATTACCTCGGATCTCAAAATTAGGGAATTAATCCCATACCCTCGTTAATAGCCAATTGTGTTGCTTTTGTGTGATGTTAATTAAAAATTTCCTCAGATTTCAAATTCGCTGAAATTTTTAATAAAAACATGTACAATTTCTGTTGATTGTTGTATTATTTTTAAAATCCGTCTTATACACATGCATATTTTACACATTTTACTGCAATGCCAAAAATTGTATTTTCTAAGAATTAAGAGATTTAAGTTTTTGGAAAAGGCAGTTGAGAAAATTGAAGGGAGAGAGAAAACACGCTTTTGTACTCAAAACCGAAAAAATGAGTCTCTTCTTTTTTAAATTTTACAACTTGAATGTGTGGCGTATCTTATTTTTAACACAACAATGAAATCTGTTGATTTGGGCAATACAGTATATTTTAACCCCAAATTACTTAAATAATAGGGAGACAGAAAAATTAGAAATATTTTTGTAAGTTGAGGTAATTTTGAATAAATTAAATTAATATCCAAAATAAAAGTTTTTTTTTTATTTTGAGTACAAAGTGAATTATTTTATTCCTTATTATTATTATATACTTGGAGGAGGGGGGACTGTTATCAGAGAATCAGTATAGGTTTAGGAAGGGCAGATCCTGCTCTACAAACCTTTTGAAGTTCTACGAAAAAATTACTGAGGAGCTGGATAATAAGAGCAGTGTGGATATCATGTACATAGATTTTCAAAAGGCTTTTGATAAAGTACCTCATGAGGCATTACTGTTTAAATTGGAAAGGCTGGGGATTCAGAGAAAAACATTAATATGGATAAAAAATTGGTTATTGGGTAGAAAGCAGAGAGTGCAGGTAAAAGGAAATTATTCACAGTGGACAGAAGTTATAAGTGGGGTGCCTCAGTTATCAGTTTTGGGACCAATTTTATTTATAATTTTCATAGATGATATAGGTCAGGGGATCAAGAATAGAATCAGTATATTTGCAGATGACTTAAAAATATGGGGGACAGTGGATACCAAGTTACAGATAGAAAATTTACAAGGGGATTTTGATAAGATATCCGAATGGGCTGTAAAATGGGGTATGTCATTTAATGTAGGGAAATGTCAAGTTCTGCATATGGGTTACAGGAACAGTGGAGCCGAGTACTGTCTGCAGGGAGTAAAGGTAAAGGAGGGAGAAACAGTCATGGATCTTGGGGTGATAATTCACAGGGATTTTAAAATGGGTCACCAATGTTCAGCTGCGGGTAAAAAGGCTAATAGGTTATTGGGGTATATTATAAAGACTGTAACTTCAAGGGATAAGAATATAATCTTGCCATTATATAAGGGTTTACTAAGACCACATCTAGAATATGCTGTACAATTCTGGGCTCCATACATGAGAAAGGACATAGAATCAATTTAAAGGGTTCAGCACAGAGCTACAAAAATAATAAGGGGCTAGCAAATTTCGACTATAATGAACGTTTAAGTAAGCTAAACATGTATACACTGGAAAGAAGAAGAAGGAGGGGGGATTTGATTCAGCTTTTCAAGTTTGTAAAACAAGGGGACACAGAGGGCTTAAATTTCAATAGGGATAACAGAACAAGGGGCCATGGGTATAAATTGAATAAGACACATTTTAATCGGGATTTAAGGAAAAGCTACTACTTTAATAGGGTAATAGACAGTTGGAACGCGTTGCCAGAAAATATAGTTAATTCAAAGGGAGTGTACGAATTTAAGACACAATTGGATAGTCAGTGGGAATTGGAGAATTCATAAGCAAAGGACCAGCCTTGTTGGGCTTGAGCCTGTAGCTGGTCGTCAATATTTGTATTTGTATTTATTTGTATTATCTGAATTTTTAAAATTAGCAATGTTTGTAGATGTGGAATGCAACTTTAGAAACAATTAAATGAAATGAAATAAGTCTGTGCCATGTGGGAAAGGAAAAGAAATTATAAAAATTAGCATTTTATACTTGATTATTTTTCCCCGAGATAGTATACATGTACACTTTTTAAAATAACCATATGTGGCAAGAAATTGAAGTGATATCTATTTATAAAAAGTAAAAAGGTATTAAATTCTGTTGAACACTTGACCGTGGGAGAAACACGGTTTAATGAGACCGAGTCGTATGACTTTAAGTGATTGTGCCTTGTTGATGATGACAGTGAAACTTAAACGAACTGGGAATTGAAGTTTTTTTAATTGGAATGGGATATCAGAAGTGATGATTGGTATTCTAGGAATGAATATGTTTAAACTTGCAGCATGTGTAGTGACGATGTTGGCTTGAATAATATTTGGCATGAGTTTCTTAACAGAGTGTTGTGCCATTGCATAGTGAAGGTGGATTCAGATTAGTGAGAAGCATAATCGGTGCTCCAATATGTGCGAGAGTACTCCAGATGGTTCCAATGTGTAAAAAAACTGTGTGGTGTGTTTTAAGGACTCATTTCTGTTATGCGTAATGTCTATAGATTTGTAAATTTAAAAACTATGGGGTAATTCTCGCAAGACTTGCTTTATGATGACATTGACATCTTTATTTATTTGGGAAAGATTTGCCCTTTGGCACAGCCATGCATGATGAGTGCTTTGCTACAACAGCAATATATCGATGAACCGCAGGGGTTGTAACCTTTTGGGTGTGGGCCACAGGTGTTTTGACAACTGTTTCTGTTATTAGCATAGTGATGAAATGACGGAATGAACGCCAAAGAAAAGAGCAACATGAGTGATTTATTGCCAAACTTGAAGGCATCCCACAGAGCGGCAGCGCTTGCTATATGTGTTGTGGAAGTGACAGAAACAAGTCCGTCTTGAAAACTAATCATACAAAAGTTGCAAACACTTTTTACAGCACTTACATGCAACTCCTCTAACCCTTCACAATGCTGGCTTCTTATAAGACTGCCTTTTTTATATTTGTCGACACGAAACTGTGATTGGCTGTTACATAACACATTTGCATAGTTCCATCTAACTCTGCAGCAAATTGCAGCCTCTCAAATTTAGATTAGCTTCCAGAAATTAACATTTTCCATGATATGCTCAACTTTTGCCAGCGAGTGTAGACAATTATAAAATGAAGTACTACGTGTGTTTGTCTGTTCGGCGTGTCCTGACGAATCTATAGTACTTCCAATAATGAAATTTGGCACATAGGTAGTGTGAATATTTTACAATTTTATAGTCCACCACAAATTTTAAAATTTAATCCAGAACATTTTAAAAGTAATGTAATGAGATATTTAATTAAGATTGTGTTCCTCCGAATAGCAAATGTTCAATTGGTATTGACTAAATACGTATTTACAGTGCGTATGTAGCTGCCCCTTTAATGGATATACTTTATAAAAATTTATTGCTTTTTTAAAAGCATATTAACTTGTAGTTAGCGTAAACTTTTAGTTTGGATTATCATAATGTATAGTATAAGTATATTTTTTTTTGTGTTTCCTCCACACACATTTTTGGAACTGGATGACAGTTGTGCAATACGTTATTTGTTATTGCTTCTGTTTTAGAGTAAGATAGTTTGGATTATCATTTTTAAAGCATCTAAACTTTTTGTTTGGATTATTTGGATATCTTTTTCAAAAGCAGAACCTGTACAGCTGAATTTTCAAACCTGTTTCATAAATTTATTGTCGCTATGTATTCCGAGATTAAATCGGAGAAGGTGTTGTACATACGACTGAATGAGATCACTCAGAGTGGAACAGTATGCACATTTGAGAGATGCGTTGATGAACGGTGGAAATGCTGCGATAAAAAAACTGAAGTACACAGAAATCACAAAACTTCCAAAAAGATATAAAAACCAAAAGTAAAAGTTTATGCTTTTGTAAATTTATGTGTTGTGTAAATTATAAAAATTAAGTATTGCTATGCTTTCCAAAAGACACCCAAACACAGAAAAAAAAATAGCATTAAAAATCAACAAAATAACAGCATTTCGTAATAACATTTTTTTTAAATTTACAGCCCCCAATATGCAAAAAAGGTAGTCATATAAGAAGCCAGCATTGGCAAAATGATGTTTAAATCCAAGACTAAATTTTTTTGCATATTTCTAAAAACGAAACCGTGATTGGCTGTTACCTAACACATTTGAATACTTCCATTTTCCTGTGCAGCACAAATTGCAGCCTCTGAAATGAAGATTGGCTTCTGGAAATTAAACAGAAACATAAAAACAGCGTTTTTTTTTTGGCAATATAACGAAATATTGTGGGCCGTGAATTAAAAAAAAAGGCAGTTATAGCGAAATGCCATAGTTTTGTTGCTCTTTTAGGCAATTTTTTGTTTGTTTCTGTGTTTGGGTGACTTTTGGAAAACATAGCAATATATAATTATGATAATTTAGGCAACATAAATTTACTAAAGTATAAACTTTTGTTTTGAATATCGTTGAATCAGAGGGACTCGGAGAGTGGAACATTATGCACATTTGAGAGATGCTTTGATGAAAGGTGGAAACGTTGATATACGTAAACTCCACAAAAATTGCTTAACTTCCAAAAAGATATAAAAAGCAAAAGTTAAAGTATATGCTTTTGTAAATTTATATGTTACATAAATTAACAGAATAAAATATTGCTATGCTTTCCAAAAGACACCCAAACACAGAAACAAACAAAAATAGCATAAAAAGATGAACAAAATAACATCATTTCGTAATAACAGTATTTTTTTAATTTACAGCCCCCAATATGCAAAAAAGGCAGTGATATAAGAAGCCAGCATTGTGAAGGGTCAGAGCATTGGTGTCATTAATAAAATAATGTTTAAATCCAAGACTGCATTTTTAGCATATTTCTAAAAACAAAACCGTGATTGGCCGTTACGTAATACATTTTAATACTTCCTTATTTCTGTAGAGTGTATTGTAAGACGAATATGAAAAAGTTACTTATGTTTAACTACACCTATTAGTCTGAACCGACTTCAGTTCGTATCGTAGCGTGTAAAAGTAGCCTCGCGATAGGATTTTGAGTTATGACGTGGGCTTTGTATAAAGTCGATGTTGGTCTAAGTACACTATAGCGACAACGCAGTAAAATTATGACAATGTTATGCAAACATTACTGATATTTTCGTGAGGCAAAATGTAGCAGTGTCGCCTAAAGGGAGAAGCTGATACTAAACAAAAGCATAAAAACAGCATTTGTTTTGGTCGTATAACAAAACATTGTGGGGCGTAAATTAAAAGAGGTTGTTTTAGCGAAATGCCATAATTTAGTTATTATTTTATTCAATTTTTTGTTTGTTTCTGTGTTTGAGTGTGTTTTGGAAAGAATAGGAATAATTAAGAATAGCAATACTTAAATTTGATAATTTATGCAACATAAAAATGTACAAAAGTATCACCTTGAACTTTTGGTTTTGATATCTTTTTGGAAGTTTAGCGATTTCTGTGTGTTTTTGTTTTGCAACATTTCCATCCTTCATCAACGCATCTCTCAAATGTGCATACTGTTCCATTCTGAGTGATCTGATTCAGTCGTATCTACAACACCTTCTCCGATTGAATCTCGGATTACATGGCGACAATAAATTGATGGAACATGTGTTTGCTTCTCAGTAAAATGTTGAAATTCGAAGAGTATATCATGATCCTGTGAGCGTAGAGCTACATAGAAGAAATGTTCTTAGTTTGCATAAATGATAGAAATCGAAGATTGGCGTGAGTGCAGTAAAGACCCTTTCAATACTGTGGACATTTTTAGGAAACCAAATAAAACAAAAATATAATAATAAATTAATTTTTAAATGTTGTACATTAAATATCGCTTTTCTTTCCATAAGACATCAAAACAAAAATGATAAAAATTTACTGTATAAAAACCGAAGTACTGTACAGAAACAAACAAAAGATTGCATAAATGAAACAAACCATAAATTGCACAAAAGATTAAAACAAAATATATCGCTAGACTTTGAAAAAAATATCCAAATAATCGAAACTAAAAGTGAATATGCTTAAAAAATCAAATCCCAAACAACGGTAGTCTGAAAAAGAAACAATAACAAACGTATTGTACAACCGTTATCCAGTTAAAAAAATGAAGTAAGTACAATATAAAAATACAAATAAAAAAGATTAAAAGTTAACGCTAACTAAAAGTTAATATGCTTTTAAAAAAGTAATACATTTCATAAAGGATATTCAGTAATACTAAAAGTGAATATGCTTAAAAAATCAAATCCCAAACAACGGTAGTCTGAAAAAGAAACAATAACAAACGTATTGCACAACCGTTATCCAGTTGCAAAAATTAAGTAAGCACAGAAAAAAAAAATTCAAATATAAAAGTTGACGCTAACTAAAAGTTAATATGCCTTTAAAAAGGCAATACATTTCATAAAGGATATCCAGTAATAGGGCGGCTACACACGCGCAGAAAATACGGATTCATTCAATACCGATCATGACTGTTGCCATTCGGAGGAAAGGGAATAATAATTAAACATCGCATTAAATTATTTTTAAAATTTTCTAGATCAAATTTTAAAAATCGGGCTGTCTATAAAATTGCTAAAAAATTTGTACTACATGTGTGCCAAATTTCATTAGTGTGAATGCCATAAATTCGTCAGGGCACCATTTCACTAACATACACACACACAAAAAAACTTTACTTTATAATAGTAGAGATAGTATAATATTATATAGTATATTATTATATAGTATAGTATAATATTATATAGTATAGTATAATATTATATAGTATAGTATAATATTATATAGTATATTATTATATAGTATAGTATAATATTATATAGTATGTATAATATTATATAGTATATTATTATATAGTATATTATATAGTATATTATTATATAGTATATTATATAGTATATTATTATATAGTATATTATATAGTATAGTAATTTATATAGTATAGTAATTTATATAGTATATTATATAGTATAGTAATTTATATAGTATATTATATAGTATAGTAATTATAGTAGTAGTGTAAATTTGGCGAGTTGGTTGCATGCACAAGTGTGATCTTTCCCTTAGGATGTTAACCCTGGACCATCATTCTAATAGCCCACTGTGTTTCTCTAGTGCAACGTTTATTAAGTTCCTAATTATGTAGTTAATTAGCGTTGCACTGTAGTACCACAATGGTCTATTGGTGACGGTCCGGATCTTAGAAGTTACTACTTCACGATTTTTTATTTTTGAAATCCATATATTTCTAGTATATATTCTTTATTACGATTTTACAGTGTTTTTTTATTTTTACTCATTTCACTACTTTCATGATAGTTTTGAGTTTGTGGTAACACACTTTATATAAAAGATTATGAGTTTTGTTCTCTTTTATATCAAAATCCAGAAAAGTGCGCATGATTTTATATGTAGTTGAAAAGAGAGAGAGAGTATCAGATAAACTCAAAAACATAAAACTCAAATCCTAAAATTTTACAAACTTCAGATATTATATAAAAAAAATATCAGGATAGACAAGAAAAAGTATATATTTTGTTAAATATTTTTATATGCATCATATTCATGTTTATTGTTTCAAAAATTCGATATTAGCGTTACTTTAAAAGATCGTAATTGCGATGCCATTATTTTCAATGCTTCAATGTTACTTCTCTAATTATTTTGTATATAAATGCAATACTCCGGAGTCGCATATTTCGCTAATCTAAAATTACTGAATCGAAAGAAAAACAACTGGGAAAATGTTTCGTTCCGGTTCCTAAAAACGCTTTGGGTTATTCCAACTTCTTCCATAATCATCACGCATTTCCTTTTCTTCAATTGTTAAAGTCATTTGGTCATTTGTATTCAATTTACTTTAAAATATTGACATTTTTCCATTTGCGGCTTGCGTCGGAAAAAGAAAAACTTCTCAATGCCCATCTCAGAAAACATTCCTTGAAAAGGAATCATTCAATTGTTAAATGCCATGCGAATAATTAAAGCTGTTGCAACTTTACATTGCATTACATTCTGAAAAATTAGCAGTTAATTACAAATTGAAAGGTTTTCTGTTTCCCTTTAATTTTCGACAGCCCATTAATTTAATTAAAACCGGAACCACAAAATTCTCAGGCTAGTAATTAAAACACGTTTTCTTTGCTTTTTCCATTTTTCGCTCTCAATTTCGGAAATTAACTTATTCTTTTCCCTCAAACTAATGACTCGAAATCTTCCTATTAGAAACTGCAGCATCGGAGAAACTACAGGAGGGAAAATATTTCTCGGTGTAAATAACAATCCCGTCGTTAGCGAAAGTCATTGGAATAATTCAATTGATATGACTTTTCAGGTGGATTCAAATTGATTATGTTCCTGCACAAACTATTTTTTACTCGATCTAGCGTTTAATTAATTTATTTTATGCGCGTTTAATACTTAAATATACGGAGCGCAATCAATTTTCGCTCGTTAGTTTTCACTTATTAACGATCTTACGATTTTATGTCCTTTGGACCTGGGCTTAAGTACACAGGGAAGCACTAGGAACGAATATGTATCAACTATCATTAATTTTCTAATGTGATTGGATAAAGAAAAGCGATAACAAATGAGTTTTCGATAATTAATTTCATTAATTGAGAATATTGACGCAACAATGACAATATTTTCATGAGATTTAGTAATGTCATTGGCGGATTTGATTGCCTCTATAGGTAAAAATACATTACATTTCCTTACAGTCATTGAAATAATATGACATATATGTATATATATATAATTATCGGGCTGACGATGTTCTATTATAACAGTATTGTAGTTAGCGGAAGTCATTGGAATAACTCAATTGATATGACTTTCCAGGAGGATTCAAATTGATCATGTTCCTGCATAGACTATTTTCTTATTCAGTCTGGAGTTTCATTTATTTTACGCATTCAGTTTATTTATTTTAAGCAAGTTTAATATTTAAACGTACGGAGTGCTATTTTGTATGTTTTCTGTCTTTCCATCTGTTGTTACAATATTTTTGTTGCAATGTTTAAATTCACCTTTCAAAAGTGAAAGTAGCATTAAGGTTGTCAGTAACTTTATGTGATTAAACGCTTTACATTTGATAAATTTTGTTTTTCAGATGAGGTCGCAATACAAATGTTAGCTGTAACGTTTTAGTTAACATTTAACTGTAACGTTTCTGTTATGCCGGTGATTCCACTAGTGATCCTAGTCAGTCGCCATTAAACCAATCTGTTACTTCAGAGCCGACTTAAGTTCAACTACCTACCTTTAATGATCCACCAATTATATTTTTACTTATAAGTTTTCGCAGAGATTCATGCGCTTTTATCTGTGTTTGAATATTTTAAATTGTATCTCAACTAAGACTAAGACAAATATTGTTTTCAAATATTAATTGCATGTCACGTAATTTTTAACGTTATCATTTAGAAATTTGTGCTGCCATTTCTCAAAAAGCTCATCTATAATACATCATGACAGGTAAGTAAAATGGTATTTTAATTAACATCGCACTGGAGCAACACAACGGGCTATTGGTGACGATCCGTGATCGAACCGGAATGGAAAGATCGAAGAAAACACCACGTAGTTTTGAACTATAGTCAGATAACGAGTGTCGGAGTAACCGAGCGATGTCTATTTTGATTGACAGTGTGTGTAGTAGTGGCCAAGCAGAACAGAGGGACACTGCACCGGATCAAACCTGAATGGAAAGATCGAAGAAAACACCACGTAGTTTTGAACTATAGTCAGATAACGAGTGTCAGAGTAACCGAGTGGGTGTCTATTTTGATTGACAGTGTGTGTAGTAGTGGCCAAGAAGAACAGAGGGACACTGCACCGGATCAAACCCGAATGGAAAGATCGAAGAAAACACCACGTAGTTTTGAACTATAGTCAGATAACGAGTGTCAGAGTATCCGAGTGGGTGTCTATTTTGATTGACAGTGTGTGTAGTAATGGCCAAGAAGAACAGAGGGACACTGCACCGGATCAAACCTGAATGGAAAGATCGAAGAAAACACCACGTAGTTTTGAACTATAGTCAGATAACGAGTGTCAGTGTAACCGAGCGATGTCTATTTTGATTGACAGTGTGTGTAGTAGTGGCCAAGAAGAACAGAGGAACACTGCACCCCTAAATTGGACATGGAGATTTATTTACAATACAATATAAATTTTCAAAATACACGCCGCACAGTCCGGTGTAAAACACGTCTGACTCTTCCGAATTGTACCACAATTTTATTCTTATGCATGCTCTTTTTCAGTAATAGCACCCAATATTTCATATTCTTAATCGCATCAGAACCCATGCACTGTCACCCATCGATATTCATCCACTTGAACACGAGGACAACTGTTCTTGTAACCTATCTGTTTCGTAACTCCCTGTCGAGTGTATCTGCTTCGTTACCAACGTGGGGAAAGACAGGAAATCATGACAACAAGGTCAAACCTGAGCTGGTATCCCACTCTCGAAACTTCCACACCACGCCAACATGAGGACATTTGAGGCCACGATAGGTTAACGCCCACTTGCCCTCCTTGTACACGGGGGTCTATGGTTGGATTCAAAGTTACATCCGGGCTACCGAGGCTCTTAACGCACCATGATCCACATCTTGTTCACTTCAATAGTGCGAAATTATTATTAATCTCTACTATTTTAAAAGGAAGTTTTTGTTTCGCGGCTGCAAAATCCTGACGATCTATGGCACTTACAGCAATGAGATTTCGCACACAGGTAGTCCGAATTTTTTCCGATTTTCGGGTCGAGGCGAAATTTTAAAATTCAATCTAGAAGATTTTTAAATGAATTTAATAGTTTTATTTTCCATCGGTTTTTAAACGCGTTTCTACCAGAGAGAGAAGAAGCGTCAAAAATGACCTTGCCACGTCAGCTGTTGGACACATGCCAAGTTTTTTTTCCTCCGACAGAACGCGGATAAAGTTTTTTTTTTCGTTTCCGCTTTGATTTTGCCCGAGGAATGATTTACAGTCACAGTTCTTTTTTTCTATCTCCTAGACCGTTAAAGATAGAGTAAAAATTTCAACGGATTTGAAATCTGCGGGAAAATTCAGTTTAGATAGATACCTAAAAATGTGATTTTCTTTAAATAATTTTCGAATTGAATATATCTTCAACGGATTTGAAATCTGCGGAAAATTTTACACCAGATTACATCAACCTTACCATACCTTACATCACAGCTTTGCCCGTGGTGTTGGTTTGCTTCCCGAACCAACACCACGGGCACGGGCAACGCCGGACTAGCCACGCAGTGGCTAGTCTAATATAATGCGATTTTATAGTTATTTAGCGCAAAAATCGATATTCATAAAATATATGTCAATAATAGTTATATTCAATGGATTATTTCGAGACAAAAAATATCATTAAAATGGTTCCTCGTCTTAAAATTAAGATAATGTTATTTCAGTTTGTCAATCCTTTAGAGCAGGGATTCCCAACCTTTTAGTAACTGCGAACCGCTTGAAATTTTTAGAAATTTTTGGCGTACCACCATTTTTATATTTTTTTAGAAACATATATCTACTATCAGAGAAGTGCCCGATGGCTTGTTTTATTTTAATTAAAATACTAAGAAAGCTTTATATTTTATTATTGATGCAATTGTATTTCGTATTAATAATGTTTAAAAAAAGGAAAAAAAGCTGTTATTGAAAATTACAGTTTTATATTTTACTCACAGGTCTAAAAACAAATAATTATCTCATGCGTACTTCTCAAACATAAGGATAAAGGAATTCTTCGTAAAACGATTTGACAGGGAGAGATATCAACTTAATTTCGCGGAGATAGACATTGAATAGAAATAGATAATCATCAACAAAGTTTCTCTTTAAATAATGTGCTACTGTTGCGTCATTTATTACAATGTAATAAAAACGTTAATCACAAAATTGAAATCATATAATCCCATTTTTCCTATAACGTGGTTGTACATACTAAAACATCGAACAAACATCGTAGAACATTTGGGTCGCTCGTATCATCCTTGCGTACCACCTGAAATGTTGCCGCGTACCACCTGAAATGTTGCCGCGTACCACCGGTTGGGAATCTCTGCCTTAGAGCTTTTCTCGAAACCGTTGTACGATGCAGATTCAAAGGGTTTCTTATTAAATCCCAAACACGTTTAATTTTACGAAATAGCGTCGTGTTGCATAGGCTGCTCAATTCAATGATTTAATACTTCAGCTCATCTAAATTCTGTTGCATGACAGCACTAGCATATGTCATTGACATCGAAGAAAAACTGATAACTTGAGGGTTTCCGATTGCGTGTCAAACAAATATGACATTTTTTAACACAAGCCTTTTCTTATGGTCGGTTTTACACAATAACTGATTCTTATTTTATCTACTACGCCTGAAAATCGCGTGATCTTCACGGATCACGTTATTAGCGTTCTCATAGAAGTCATCCATCAAACAAAGTGGATTTTGCTGAGTTGGGTAGAACTTTTCAAGTAATGACTATCTAATTTTCTTGAGAACAGCGCACGTTAGCTGTCAATCATATGCGAAAGGTGATTTGATTTATCATCATAAAAATTAGAGAACTCATTTGAAATCAGTTTTTCATATTCCTTTGATGGAATGTTTTCATCAGTTGGAGAAAGCTGTAGGTAGCTAAGTTTAAAAAACGTTGAAGGAATGAAATAATATTCACATATTGGTATAAATATTAGCTTGTAAAAAAGCGTCTGATATGCATTATCAGGAAAATCTTAAATTAAAATAAAGTAGAGGATTCGTGCAGAAAATCCCAACAATCAGAATTTCAAACACGAGATTCAAGTTCTGAGGGATTAAAGGTTGGTCACATCAGAAAGATGGTGTCCTTACAATGTCTCCATCCACTCTGGAATAGTTTTTACCCAGTAGAACCTGAGTCATTTGTCCACTCTTCTGTTTTACCTTGGCTTACCCTTCTACTCTTTGCTTTTCTTCTAACTCATTGTCTTTTGTTTGGCACAGCTTTACCAATTATGGCTACTGCGCCAGCAAACGCCAAACCAACTGAACTATCTTTCTTGATAGGATATATGTTCAACTAGTTACCACAGTCACAGCCTAAGCCATTTGGTGTATCGCCACGTAATTTTGAACCAAGGTCAGGTGACGAGGCAACACCTGAGCTGGTACCCCACTCTCCAAACTTCCACACCAACCCAACGCGAGGACTTTCGGCCACGACAGATGATACCAATAAGCTAATAGTATATCACTGTTAAACATTTGAAATGAATAGAACAATACTTTGAGGGGCCTCCAGAGTATTGAATGTTCAGCTTTTAGTTCATTTTAAAATATTTTGTGCATTTATGAAATGTCATACTTGGTAAATGCACCCTAGGCAAAAATGGAAACACCCCGAAACAGAAGCTCAGCAGATATGAAACGCATCATGTGTGATAGACATGAAGGCATACAGAAATTATTCCAATATCGCATCTAGGACTAGGGGATTTTCTATCTAATCTAGGGGATACTTTTAACTATTGTAGAGTTAAATAAGATAATTAATTAGCAAGTTGTAAATCCCTTTCTGACCACGATACATGCCGATATACCTGTAGACGGACTCTATTTGACTTCGATGACATGGAATCAGAGTTTTTATACCACATCCATTGGAAAACAAAGGGACGTTATTAGAGGGAAAAGCCAATTTGTTTAGAAAGTTGTCCATCAGCACATTTTGAGAATACGACATCTGAAAAGTATATGTTTATTCTGAAAAGAAAATGTTTATTTTCAAAAGAAACTTTCAGTATTTATTCCCACCAGATAAAAAAAATAAGAATCAGACCATTCGTAGATGGAGGAAAACATACTTGAAATTAGATACTTATAGTTGGCGGCAGCAACTCTTAATCTGGTTTGAATTACATATTTTTCAATTGAGTCAAGGATATAAAATTTTACAGTGAGTAGATGTAATTTGACAGCTTTTTTAATGACTGGCTCTACAGGAGGCTATGATGATACAGGTCTCATAACACATTGCTTCCATTACGTTGAAAGACATTTTGTATTGATGTGATGTAATAATAGGGCACATTATCATCTTGAAAAAGAAAGTTTTAGAATTACCTAACCATTTTCCAATGTTAGAGAGGAAAGCTTTCGAAAATCTTCAGTAATCTGCTAAGACCAGATCATGTTATGCACTCCCAGACTACTAGTCTTTAGGAACTTTTCTTGAAAACTTTTCTGTCGAGTTCATGTAATCATCATTAAATTTTTCATGAGCTTTAGTTCAGTCAAATTTTCTATTACCATCTCCCGTCCTTATACAAATTCTGGATACGTCAACTAAAAATGTCTTTTCTAGTCATTAACATCTCAATTTTAGTGCCTTTTATACCTCCAATAAGAGTTTCTTCAATAAAAGTTTTTTGAATATTTCGTTTCGCTTTGAAAAAATAAAATCCATCTCTATTTAGCTTCTTTCACAGAATATGATCACTGATCTTACAATAGATCTTGACTAAATTGAGTTGACGTTTACCAATACATTTCAATGCATTCCTTTGCATTTTAGCATTGGTCTATCGTTTCTTAGAAGCTATTTGGTATTTATTTGGATTTGGATGTTCCGATGAGTTTCCAGCACTAATATGCATACAGTTTTTACTTTAAGGCTTTTACTGTAACATGTAAACTAACTTAAAACAAATCTTTCATCAACTTATCTCTAGTTGCTATTTTATGCCCAGTTTGTAGAGTTGCGGATTCCCAACTTGAGATTTGCAAGTTTGAAACTCGATTCAAACAAAATCTGTCGCGTACGTGGAGGCTGGTGCATGTTAGATATGTATTGATCTGAAATGTCCTCACATTGGCGTATTGTTGAAGTTTGAAGAGTGCGGTGCCACCTCAGGTGTTCAACTCGTCATATGAACGTGGCTCAAAATTACAAGGTTTTATCCTCGTAACTTTCCTTTCGGAATTGTTACCGCACCGTCAAGTTGTAATGCTCCAGTGACGTATGTTCAACTATCTTCCTACTAGTGATGCGACTTTGACAGCAAAACATCGATGTTCAAAATTAAAACTTCGATGTTCAAAATTAAAACATCGATGTTCAAAATTAAAACATCGATGTTCAAAATTAAAACATCGATGTTCAAAATTAAAACATCGATGTTGATAATACATTTTTTTATTTTGAGATTGTATCAGTAATTGTGTAATTACTTATCAGTATAAATACGTTTTTCTGTACTTCTATTAATCTGTGAAGTTTCAAATTTTCTGGTCGTGTGTGATTAAATACTTGTACATCTATCAAGTATATTTCACATATTATATATCACATAATCGGTCTTAAAATTAATGAATTAATAAAGATGTTTCCTTTCATAAACAATGAATGTTTTCAGTACCCGTTTAAAATTTACGTAAATATTATCCTTCAGTATGTGGTAGTGAAAACGATGCAGCCTTTACCACATTCTTTCTGCCAAACTCTGTATTTAATGTTTTAGTCGAATCCGCAACATAAATACAATTAATTGTTTCTACTGTATAAACCTCTGAATTATTATTACATCTTCAATCTTTATTATAAATTTTGAAGATTTGATATTTTTCCTATATTCACATCCTTAACCTCTTGGCAACTAAGAGCAATGAACCCACTTTCGCTGTGCGATGTGAATCACAACAGAAACAAATTTATTATTAAAAAGCCTTGCGTAAAACTTTGTTTCAAGAACTTTTACATAAAATGGCCACATTGTTAAAGAATTATCGTATAACTTGAAAATAAATATCACCTTTTCTATTATCCATTTCATATCGTTTCTGAACTAGGAATTACCCTCTCTAGACAACCGTTATCACACAGGATAAGAGGTTTTTTCGTGATATATAGTATTTTCACATGCAATTCTATTTATTCTTACTTGTTTCTATCTTTTATTGCAGATTAAATCAACTCTCGCTGACAGTTTGACACGCGATTTGATTTGTTTATGATATTTTTCAAATGGCATTTCCAATGCTTAGAGTAACTTTCTCTTGGTCTAGCAATCTATTAAAACGTGACGCAGGAAATACCTAACTAATCTAGCTACTGAAGAGACTTGCATGATAGACATTTTCTCTCAAGCTTAACCTTTAGACTACGGGCGGTACAGCAGTTGTACCATGATAGTACCAAGATAGAATTTATACAACAGCCAGTACATCAGTAGTACCTTTAAAGTTATAAGAATCGCGACAAGAAATAATTTTGACAACGGCCGGTACAGCAGTTGTACCATGATAACACCAAGAAAGAATTTATACAACGGCCAGTACATCTGTTGTACCTTGAAAGTTATGAGAATCGCTCCATCAACGAATCGCGATTGGTATATCTATATCCGTTGTCAAAAGGTTAATGTTGGTGTCAGAAGTGTTTCTGTTGCGAAACATATTTCCAGTACGTAATCCGAACTAGGCATCTCTTGGCATGTTTATGAAGTACGGCTTCAACATGTCGCCAATAGGAATTCTAAATAACGAACTCCGAATTGATGTATGAAAGTTGATTAGTCAACGCCAATTAGATAGTCATTTAGTCATACACAACGACAGTTAGTCAAAGCCAAACGTCACCAAAATTATGGTAAACTACATGTAATCCTCCTGGTGGTTGTTTCGAAGAGGTGTGTCGTCATAAGCAAAAATTGACCCAATCGTGATGACGAGGCATATCGTCTAAACCAATCAGAAAATTAAAGTATGTATCATATAAGAGCATTTGGTTATCAGCATTTGTAGAATCTTCGCAGACCGTCTGGTTTTTTTTACACTAAAAATCCCTCCAATGTGATAAGGATTTTCTGTAACGCTAAATATAGAGGGCGCTAGCGTTCTGTAACCACTTTCGCAACTTGTGGCGTAACTTGGTATGCTACTCGATTGTAATTTCAGCGCATCGTTTATAGTAAAAACTATCTAAATAACCCGGCTTTGCTCAGATTGAAATGGTTAAATGATGATTGAAAAGTGAATTTAACTAATCACTTTTCTTACATAGAAAAAGGCAAGTATTACGGAAAATACTTTTTAACTTCATCTTAACTTTATGATAGCTTCTACAATTTACTTCGGATGCAAATATATACATTTAATTCCTGAATAATTTATTGCAATAGAGCACTTAAGAAAAGACATTACAAAAATAATCACCAATTTTAATAAAAATTAATTTTTAAGTAGATCACATATATCAAGGAGGAACTGCCAAATATAAAATGTCAAAATGTAGATTTTATTTTTTATTGAATTTTAAAGTTCAAGGTCACACAAATGTAGATTTTTTTAGCACTAATAGTAACATATTTGAGACCCTATATTTCAATAAGTTATTGTCACAAATAAAATTTTTTTTATGTTGTTACATTCTTCAGTAAAATATCGTCTAGGAAATTTCAGAATATAGTTTTATATCAGTCACTGCTCATTCTCAGGGATCAGCGAAAATAGAGATTTTACCTATTTGATACAAATTTCAAATTGCTCTAGTACCTCTAAAAATGGGGAAAGACAGTATCAAAAATTATTCTTAACAAAGGACATCTTCTATCTAAAAGTTTGGTATAATTTAGTGATTGTGTTTCTATTCCTTAAATAAGAAAGAAAGATAGTCAAAAAGTAAAATAATTGAAAACAGTAATTTTTTCTAATTTTTTAAATTAAAATTTTATTGTGAAGATAAACTCCGAAAATCTAACAAATTTTCAGTATTATGTGTCAAGATGTATATTATCTATCTTCAAAATATCCATCATTGTAATTTTTTTATTTTCGTCTCAGGAAAACTTTTAACTGGATGGAAATTATCGTTTTATTTTATGGAGTTATGAATCAAAAAAGGCGGGAACACGCCAGTAAGCCATCCATTTCCGCCTAACATTCAAGGGCAGATAACCGAATAAATAAAACATTATTAAATGAGTTATGGTTATAAATGGGCTTGGTTTGCTAAACCAAAAGTTTTCGAACACCAGTGAATGTTCTACGGCAATCCAGAAGTGTTCCATTAGTGACAGCAGGCAGCCATTACTTGAACGCGTAACTATCATTGCTACATTCCTATTCCCAATTGTACGTCACAAATTCTTGTTTCATATTTATGATAATCACCAGCAAAAGAAGTAAAGAATTTAAAAAGAATTCGGCAGCACGATAAAAACACGATTCAATTATAGAAGATGCAAAATATGACATTGGAGTTTTACCACATAGTGAATTTGAAAAAGTAATTTGTTAAAAAAAGTCATAATATCTACTTTACTAAGTTGAAATTTGTAAGCTTGTTTTGACACTGATTTTTTCTGCTTTTATAATTCACTTTTTAAGTTAAAAATTATTTGGTATTTCTTTGATGATTTAGGGTTTCATTATCTGTATTTAATTTCTCTGTTACCATTGAAGTTCTCATAATATACATAGACTGGGAAGCAAATGTTGTGATTTTGATTTTATTATTGTTG